>PVHP010001240.1:0-69119 GCA_004024765.1 Zapus hudsonius | reverse complement strand
CACCTGAGCAGAGGTCAGCCCGAGACCACCTGAGCAGAGGTCAGTCCTGAGACCACCTGAGCAGAGGTCAGTCCCGAGACCACCTGAGCAGAGGTCAGCCCGAGATCACCTGAGCAGAGGTCAGTCCCGAGTCCATAGGGAATGACTGAGCAGAATCAGAGCTGTCAGTCAAGGGAAGGTCCTGAGAAAGGCAGGTATGTGAGAGACATCCCTGTGCATGCATCCTGATATCAGCCAAGTTTCTGCATGGACAGTGGTGGAAGCAGCCACTTCCAGGGAAGAGACTGAGTGTGTCTGGGACCAGAGATCACACCATCACAGGTTTTAAAACAACACAAAGCAGCCAGGGCACATATTTTGATACCATCTGATTTGTAGGTAAAGATATAATGTGCATACACGTTTTAAGTAATGATCTGATAAGATTTTTTTAGTCATAATCTGTATTTTAAAATCAACATTTAATTCTGATATAAAAACTCAAATTCAGGTGAATTAAACTCCAAGAGTCCAAAACATCACCACCACCTGACCTGGATCAAATGGGTGCAAGACAGCCCTGCTCTGGCCCTCGGGCAGCCCTAGCCTATTCTTCCTTGCTTGACTGCTAAGAGGAGTCACAGATACTGTCACCCACATGCTGGCTAACATAGCTACACCTATTTAGACACCTGTGACTCCAGCATAATCACGACACAGAACTGCCCGCAGCCCAGGAATTCCTCACGTCCTTTTGCGAACAGTTTCCTCCCTAGTTGAGCCCTGCCTGGCAACTGTTCACTTATTTCTGTTATTATAGTTTTGTTGCTTCTAGAATTTCATAAAAATGGGATTTTTATGCATCATGTACTTTTAAAATAAAGCTTTATTTACTTGTGTGTGTGCTCTTGCTGCTGCTGCTGCAACGAACACCAGAAGCCTGCCCCCTTTCTGTGGTCTGGTATAAGAATTGAACCCAGGCCAGCAGGCTTTAAAAGCAAGCACTTGAAGCCATTGAGCCAGCTCCACAACTCTTGTTCAGTCTGTACTATCAAATCTGGGTTATGCTGTTGATCAACCTGCTGTGTAGTGTTCCACTGTATGGCTCTGCCACAACATCTGCACCATTCACCAGCTGACACACGCTTGGGTTCTTCCAGTTGGAGTTACCATGGATAAAGTTCGATGGACAAGCTAGTGCAAGCTTCTGTGTGAACATCTGTTTGCAGTCTCCTGAATAAACACTTGAGAGTGAAAATGCTGAGCAGTACAGAAGCCTGTGTTCAATTTCACAAGCTCTTCTCCAAAGGGCTGTTCCTGACTTGCATTCCCCCAGGACAGAATGGAGCGCCAGCTACTCTAAGCTCACCAACACTTGGTATTATCACTTCTTGCAATTTAAGCCACACCACTAAAGGTAGGTGTGCATAAGGCTTCACAGTGGCATTAGTTTGAAATTGCTCACAAATTAATGATGATAACCAGCCTTTCAGGCCATTCAAATCTTTAGAAGTAGTTATTGAAATATTTCCTCTTTATTTAAAAATTTTTCTCATTTAATTAATTTATCTTTTAAATATCTAAATTATGAAAGCTCTTTGTATCCTCTGGGTGCATGTCCCATAGTGGTTTAGAATGGTTAATCTTTACATATTCTGGATGTGTCATATAGTTGGTGTAACGGTTTGATCCAGGTGTCCCCCACAAACATATGTGTTCTGAATGCTCCATCCCCAGCTGATGGCAGTTTGGGGATTGGAACCTTGATGGAGGTGTGTTGTTGGGGGCGGGCTTATGGGGTTATTGCTGTCTTTCCCTTGCCAGTGTCTGGCACATCTTCCTGCCACTGTTTGCAGTGCTGTAGTGGAGGTGATGTCTACCCTCCGCTCATACTGTCATTTTCGCTGCCATCATGGAGCTTCTCCTTGAGTCCATAAGCCAAAATAAACCCTTTCCTCCACAAGCTGCTTTTTGTCAGTTTCTTTGGTGCAGCAACGAAAAAGCTGACTATAACAGTGGGTCATGATGGTTACTCTTTGTATACACTCTGTGTGCACATCATATGATGGTTAATCTTTATATTCATTGGGTATGTATCATGATGGTAAATCTTTATACACTCTGGGTGCATCATGGTGGTTAATCTCTATATAATGGCCTGCCAAGGTATCTTGCTACTGCAAATAAACTCCAGGTGCATACACCACTTTGTACATCTGGCTCTGCATGGCTAGTAACTGAACCTGGACCAAAAGGTTTTGCAAGCAAGTGCTGTTAACCACTGAGCCATCTCCCCAGCCCTACATCACATTTTTATGCAAAACCAATTTCTAGTTGTTTGTTTCTAACTTGAAGGAACACAAGTGGTTTCTGCATATTAATCTCTGATCCTGCTGAACATACTTAGTCTAAGAACATTTATGGTGCTTGCTTAGAAGTTTATACGTAACTGGTCTATTTTTACTTCTTCCTTTTATTTCTTTTTCTTGCCTTACTATACTAACCAGAACCTCACATATAATGTCGGAGTCAAAGCAATAACAGTACCTTGTTTCTGATGTTAAGAGGAAATCATTGGCCTTTTACAATCATTAAGTACAAAGTTAGGGCTGGGGAAATGGCACGGGGTTAAAGCACCACTTGCAAAGTCTGCTGGTCTGGGTTCGGTTCTTCAGTGCCCACATAAAGCCAGATGCACAAAGTGGCGCATGCATCTAGAGTTCTTTTGCAGTGGCTAGAGGCCCTGGCATAGTCATTCGCGCTCTCTCTCTCCCCTTGCAAACAAATAAATAATTTTTTAAAATAATAAAGTGCTTTTTGTAGTGGCTCTTTAATAAATGGAAAAAAATTCTTTTCTGTGTTTACTAAGAGTTTTTAACCATAAAAATTAGCTTCCACATGTGCTATAAAACCCATAATGCCTTATTATCTGTGCATTAAACAATCCATTAACTTGTAATGAGATTGTTAAAGAAATAAAATATCTTTGTTTACCCACAGACCTCTCCATTCTTTGGTATACACCTGAGCTTCCATTTGTTTGGAGGACATCATAACAGTGTCTGTTTTCACATCCCAAACTCACTCATCTTTGTGCTGTTGAATCCGCTGATTTATGTCAGTGTATGCTCACTTTAGAAATTCTACCTTTCCTCCTTGGAAACTTCCTCTCTCCCATCGCTATGCTCACCAGCCTCCTAACAGAGTGCTGGGAATAAAGGTTGCTATGCCTGGCTTGATTTGTTTTTTAAATTTTATTTATTTGCAAGGAGAGGAAGAGGAAAGAGAAAGAGAGAGAGAGAGAGAGAGAGAGAGAGAGAGAGAGAGAGAGAGAGAGAGAGAATGAGAATATGAATATGGGTGCACCAGGGCCTCCAGCTGCTGCAAATGAACTCCAGCATGTGCCACCTTGTGCATCTGGCTTTATGTGGGTACTAGGGAATAGAATCCAGGCCATCAGGCTTTGCAGGCAGTGCCTTAACTGCTGAGCCATCTCTCCATCCCTCCTAGTTTCCCCTTTCTGAATGCTTTATCTTTTACTGGACAACAGACACCAAGTTTTATTCTGGTGGCCACTGCATTGTGTTGTATTGTATTGTATTATTTTGCACCCGAACAAAAGAGTGAATTTTATTCAGATGCAAAATAAGATCCCCCAAAACCAGAGGGACCTTCTGAGACTTGTTTTTTTGCCTTTTTCTTTTCTTTTTATTTATTTATTTTTTTTTGTGGTTTTTCGAGGTAGGGTCTCACTCTAGCCCAGGCTGACCTGGAATTCACTATGTAGTCTCAGGGTGGCCTTGAACTCATGGTGATCCTCCTACCTCTGCCTTCCAAGTGCTGGAATTAAAGGCATGTACCACCTGGCTTCTTTGCCTTTTAAAACATTTTTTTATTTATTCATTTTCAAGCAGTGAGAGGAGAGAGAGAGAGAGAGAGAGAGAGAGAGAGAGAGAGAGTATGCCAGGGATACCACCTTGTGTGTCTGGTTCACGTAGGTACTGGGGAATTGAACCCAAGGCCTTGGGCACTGGAGGCAAGTACCTTAACCACTGAGCCATCTCTCCAGCCTTCTTTGCCTTTTTAGAGGAGGTCCTCCACAGCTTTGAGTCTAGGGGTAACTGAGCTACACCCAAGGACACATGAAGAGACCTTTGCACTGAGCTAGAAATGCTAACTCTTCCTAGCCCTAGGAGCTCCAAGAATTGCAGCGCTTGCCCTTCTAAACTCAGTGAGGCCCCAGTTTCGGGTCCTCCTCCTGGTCCTGGACAGTTTACAGTCAGTAAGCCAGTGTAACTTCAGGCTCACCTTGGATGTTCTTCTCTAAGGGACTGCATAGCCTCATGTACTCATCCAGTTTTCCAGTTGCTGAAAGCAAAAGGATACAGCCAATTCCTGGCACCATCATGATCAGAAACAAAACACGGTATTTTTCCCCTTTTATCTGTTTATCTTGAAACAATTTCAAAGAAACAGTAAAGTTGCAAATAGTCCTCTGTACCCACTGACTCCACTGCAGCCAACAGCATGGGGGGGCACTCAGCTATCTGCACTGGCCTTTACCTGGGGGCTGTGCATGCACAGCTCAGGGTAGGGTGTTGGCCCAGCATGCACAAGGCCCAGGGATTGATCCTCAGAACCACAAAGTTAAAAGAAAATAGGAGAGGGAGGGAGGGAGGAAAAGAGGAAAGAGAATGGTGATTGTCCTTCAGCCTGGAATGCTCCTTTCGACTGCCCTGGCTTTCCTACCTGTAGTTTTAAAGAGGACAGGCCTCAGGATGACCCCAGACCGTGCATCTTGGCTGGGAGATCACAGAAGCGATTTGTTGCTCTCATCACATGCAGTCATGTGGGAAGGGTGTCAGTTTGTATCACTGGTGGTGGTGTGCTAAATATAAACAACTAACGTGGGATCTCCCAAACTCCTTGACTGCAAAGTTACTTTCTCTCCTATATAACTGATAAGTGGTGATAAGGATGTTCATGGGGACTATATAAAATTCTAATATTCATCTCATTTTTACCCACTAGTTTTAGTATAAATGGACTACTTTCTATGAACCAATTATAAAGCCAATAGTTACAAATTTGTGATTTTCTAATCCAACCCTTTTCTATACTTATTAGTTGACATTTTAATCTAAGGAATTATCTCTCTTCTCCCTTCCCTCTACTTTATATACTTGAGGATCCTATTGAATTCACTATCTACTGCCGAAGAGAAGCTTGAAGAGACCCACTCCAGCCCACTGTCCATGGAAATCAGCATTCACTTGGGCCCAGGACAGGTATGGCCCGAACAATGGGGCCTGTGTGCTCAGAAGTAGATAAGCCACCTCACCTTCCTGATGTCACCAGAGACGACAGGACCCATTGAGGTCCCACACGCGGCCCCACTGGGTCCTGTCACTCTTAGACAAACAAGAGTCTTTGCACAGAGAAAGTGTGTCATCTCATTTCTCACTGAAGAGTGAGTGTCGAAGGCAGACTAAGGCAGGGAGTGGGTTTCCAGCACACTGCTACTCCTTAATGCCGTGGCGCCAGGCCAGAGGCAGGCAAGCGCGGAGCAGATGGAGTCCTGGCAAGGTCCCCACTGTCCCTGCATTAGTAGCATCTGCTCATTACTCTTTATCTAATGCTCCAGGAAAAGCATTTGGTCTGATTCATTTCGGGACGGTGGCGTGCAGCACAATTAGTGGTGAAATCAAACTGGAGGGGGCCCAGCGCTGACAATCGGAAACAAGGCAGAAGAAATATGAGGCCAGTGGGTCGGAATTCAGAAAATCACAACTGTGGATCACCTTGCCAAACCTCTCCTCACTCCCCAGGTGTGTGTGCAGTTCAGCAGGGCACAGAGGAGCACAAGCATGTAGGACAGGTTAAGTTCATCCCAATGGGGTTCCTGCTGTGGAGGCCCTGAAGGCTCCACCAGAGGGTTGGAGTTTATTCACTCTTCTCTCACATGGCCTCAGCTTGGATCCCTCCAGGCAGGTCCAGGACAAGTATGTGCTTGGTCAAGCAGGAAAGAAACAAAGGAAACTACACTTGGCAGGTGCACACACGAAAGCCCCGCCTGTCACAGGAGGCATAAAGGGTATCACACCTTTTCCTGTCAGATGGATGAATACTCACGGTGTTGAGATGTGCGTCAATAGTGGGAACTGTGATAGAACAGGCACAGCCCACACTTGCTGGTAGGAGCGCGAAGCTGCACAGCCTCATCTGCACTTACCCTCTGACCCGGAAGCTCTTCTTCGAGGACATGGCCTTCCCTGCACTCATGTGCAATGTCACCTCTACAGAGTTTTTCATTATGATGCTGTTAGTAAACAAGACATGACTGGTTTTCAATGGGCCTTATACTACAGACTAGTATATAAGTGTGAAAGAGGGTTATTTTCCCTATAGGCAATGTGGACAATCTATGTAGATATGTCTAGTAGATATGTCACTACATGGGTTGGAGAGATGGCTCAGCAGTTAAGGCACTTGCCTGCACTGCAGAAGGACCTGAGTTCGGTTCCCCAGTACCCACAAAATTATGCACATGGTGGCACATGTTTGCAGTGGCTGGAGACCCTGGTATACCCATTCTCTCTCTCACTCTCTCTCAAAAAAATAAATAAAATAAAACACTTTTATCAAAAAGATATGTCACTACATGAAAGGGAATGGTGTAAGACACTGTGACGTGGCATGCCAGGTTTTGTCAGGAGAAGACAGTGGGAAGAACAATACACATTCATACCACTCTTAGTTGTGACAACAAGCTACGGAGAGAATGAACAAAATCACTACACTCTGATCACTTTAGAAAGGACTGGGCAAAGCAGATAAAAGCAGAATCTCTCCATGTACAACGACTGATGCTATCAATAAAGATAAAAATTATTAAATTAAAATTTTAAATTATTAAACTACAAGATACAATTCACTCACTTATGGATCTAAAACTTAAATCACATATATGCAAAAAATTACCTTCTAGAAAAATATATTGTCCATTGAAGAATAAATGACAAACAAAAACTATCTGAAATTCTTTCCTTCATCTATCCATCAGAAAAGGTAACAACACACAAGAAAACATACGGCAGGAGCTCTCTGCACTTTCTTCTTTCCTTTCTGAATCCCTTTTCATGTTTCTTCCAGGCCCATCACCTGGGCTCTCAGACCACGTGGTGTATCCATTTCTCTTCCCTTAGCTTCACACCTCCCTCAATAAGTATAATAATCTAATAATTATCCTTTTCAGCCTTATTTTATCCAAATCTTTGGTTTAAAACAGATGTGAAGTTGGGGTATGAGGTTCAAAGGCTTTCCTGAACCCCAGAACCACCCCCATAACACAAACTACAGTCAGCAGTCAGCCTGCAGAGCCTTTAACTACTAAGCCATTTACATTTCATGTAACTTGGTTGTTTGATTGTAACTATGAAAATGTTACATCAAACACTTGAAGTGTGCTTTGAAGATCATTTCCCAAGTTTTTAACCAAAGAAAGCAGACTTTTCCCCATGAACATCATTCCTCAATATTTGAGCACAACAACAGGGATGAGGGGCAAAGACAATTTTAATACCAATAGAAATCAGGGCTGGGGCTTAGCTCGGTGCACAGTGCACACTCAGCATGTGCCAAGGCTGTGGTTTGCTCCCTAGCACCCCCTGCTTTCCATCTACCACTGACTCAGCCCAAGGCTGCAGCTTCCCCATGGGAAGAATGCTGTCCGTGGGCACATTCATGCATGGATGCGTTCCAGGAGGATGCTACGACATAACTCTAACCTGCACGAGTCTAACCTAGAAGTCATACAACTTCTACATACATATTTTGGAAACCCTCACACACGTGCTCAGGCTGGTGCTCTGCTGTGGCCTCAATGCTTGGCTGCCTCTGCTGCTGCTTTGAGGAGGTGCTGCGGGTTGGACCCATGGCTTTGGGCATGCCAGGCAAGCATGCCCTGCTTAGCTATACCCCTAACCCCAACCTAGCTAAACTTCCATTGGCTAGAAAGCATTAACCCATGAATGGTGTCCACGAATAATGTTCACGCTTCTGCACAAAGATACCTGAACTTCAGCTCTAACCTCAGCCTGACATTCCCCATCAGCTACTTTAGATCCTTCCATCCCTCAACTAAATGATTCCATGCTGACTGAGGATCTTATGGCCACCCCGCTGGCACCAGCATCCTGAAGCGCAGTGTCCTGCTCCAGCTTCTAGAGATGCAACACTTCCATACAACAGAGGTTAGGAGCATGGCCAGGCCGAGGCAGGAAGACGACCAGGGCTGGAGACTTCACCATTGCTATTCGCTTCAGACTGTCGTCTCTCAGCACTTCTGCAAAGCTAACAGCAGACTATTCTCCCCTAGCCCTGTAAGCCCACAGCCAGTCTCTCTCTCTCTCTCTCTCTCTCTCTCTCTCTCTCTCTCTCTCTCTCACACACACACACACACACACACACACACACACACACACACACAAACAAAGAACTCTCTCTCTCAGGGCCAGAGAGAACACATCAAATACCTTGGGTGCTATGTGAGTGCCAGGTAAAGAGGCGCTGACTTCTTTTTCCAAAGCATCTATGTCAACAGACTATCTGGCTATCCCCTCATCTCTATTCTTTTTGGATTGAACAGAGGCTACAGAAAAAGTAGGCCAAGCATACTTAATATTTAACACCAAACAAGTTATTTGCTTAAGATGGTTTGGCCAGCCTCATTGTGCCTGGCACTGACACCCAGCCCGGCACTTCCAGGAGGAATTAAACACCAGTTTTAATGGGTGCCATGTTCCAATGCCTACTAATGCGCTGAGGGTTACTGGCCAACTTCTTCACATAAAGCAGGAGGGAGCATGTGTGTGAACGCGTGTGTGCCACGTGTATATACAAAGGGATTGGGGGGGAGCTGGCCACAGCTGCTTCATTTTTGTAAAGCTTTTTTCCTTAATAGGGAGGAGGGTTGCGGCTACTCACCGTCCTCGTAAGCTGCCACCGCCAGTGCACTGTTTACCCTCACAAAGGAGACATATGGCTGCATTCCAGACTCATCCTCCTCATACTCCGACTCCAGGAAGGGGGCCACGTAGTCCCAGGTGCGGGTGTCCCACACCCTCACATCCCCCGATGTGTATCTGGAAAAGAGGAACACACTTGGTTCCAAGAGAGAACCGCAGAGAAAATGGGAGGCCTTCAAACAACAGAGGGGCGAGAGCTGGTCGGCGAGATGCCACTCCTGTGGCCCTGCTTGGGTAACTGACAGGGAAAATGTCAGCCGGATGACAGAAGGCTGTGGGCGGGTCACACTCTCAGGAAATTGTGATAAGAAGCTGGGCACTGAGGTCGCCTCGCTTTCCTGTCGCACTGTTGTGACCCATCTGTTACCACAGGCTCTCCCACAGCAGAGACGTGTACACACAAGCACACAGTGACACAGCGAGATGCTGCGGGGTCACAAAGAAGCAAGTCTACAGCACAAGCCTGCTAATACCTCACCCATGCCCCAGAGCTGACTATTAAAGTCCCTAAAGACTGATTGATTTGCTGAAACAATTAAGTCTTGCCTGTAGCAGCCAGACAATGCTGCCTTCCCGTGAAAAGCTCCTGCCTGTCAGAATGCATGACACTTCCTCCTACCATGCACACAGATGACCATCCACCAGTGCAGGCAGGGCCAGGACCTGCTCAAACACCAGACCTCCAGGATGATGGCATGACCAGCTGAGAAGATGGGGTGCTGCCTGCCACTGTATGCTACAGAACTTTTGAGTCTACATGGAAAGCCAAGGAAAAGCACCCTTTAGAGCCTCATGTCATGAAAAGCCCACATCATAAAGTCAAGTGACTTAAAAGGGGTTTGATCTGCCTGAAGCCCTAGCTACACTCCTTCAAGGTTCCACTGTAAAGCTGAACAAGAGATCTACTTATTCACTGGAATCTAGGGCACCGTGCACCTGTGAGGCAGCTACAGAGGACCAATGTCAGGTGAGAGGTCTTAAGGAAGCTTCAACCATCTAAAGTAGATGCATGTATTGTGTAATCTGTAGGGCATCCTGTTGGAGAGCTCAGCTGTTTACCTGCAGGACAGGGTCCAGACAGTGTGTGTGGCATCCAAGGGAAATAGGAGAGATGCTTCCTAACATTGCATTTCTGTCCCTGTCTGAGCGCTGACCTTCAAGCATGGCAATGTCACTCTGGCCAAATCTCAGCCCTAGGCTTTCAGGCTCTCCAGAAGGTGGTCTGCCTCTCCCTTCTTAATGAGGAACCTTTCCAAGTTACCTACCAGGTTCAGCTCCACACCCCAAAATCCACTCAGGCTGTTCATTAGAGTAAAGCCACTTGCTTTAGCTGCAGAGACATGAATGACATAATATGTTGGCATCCCTAGATTATGATTTTATTAACGTTAAATTTTATATAAAAGAAAGCAGCCATTCAGGAAAAATGACCTTCATAAATACAGAGACATATGCATAAGTGAAAGAAAAATAAAAGAAATTTGGGAGATCAGAGTGCTAAGAAACACTGAGGGGAAGAAAGCACCTAACCAGGAGACGTTCCCAACAGCCTTGGGTTCTTCACCTGAGCTCTGGATGCTGCTCTCTGTAGCGCCCCCTGAGGGCCACAGTAGGAGGAGCAGGGTGTGGAGAACTGGCGCTTAGAGATGCCTCTCCATTTAGGAGACCTGAGGCAAAGCAATGACAAAAACCACAAGACAGAAAAACAAATAAAAAAAACAAAACTGTGTTTCAATTTCTGAACCAGACAAACTGTTGATGTCTCCTGACTTAAGGGAAGAGGAAAGCAGGTGGGAAGGGGTCCCCCAGAGAACAGCAGTGTGTTAGTATCTAGAAGGAATGGGAGGCACTTTCCTTCCCTGAAGGATGATGTCCTGCTAACCCTGAGCTCTGCATATTGAGACAGTGCGACCTCACACACACTCCTCTCCTAGCACACGAGCCAACCTCCAGACAAGTGTCCTACTATTCCTGCCCCTGGACTTTGGTCCACTCTCCAACCCTTCCTGGTCACTGCCCACCCCAGGGGGACTGTCCACCTGGATTGCAGCCAAGGTCACCTGCAGCACATTCAAAGCGCCCAAGCACACCCTAGCTACACTCCTTCAAGGTTCCACTGTAAAGCTGAACAAGAGATCTACTTATTCACTGGAATCCAGCAGGAGTCAGTGTTCCCCATAAGCCCTGAGAGTCTAGTGCAGCCTTCTCTCTCAGAGGAAGGCTGCTGACTCAGCACTTGTCCTCTGGTCCTTTTGTGTGACCCTCACCTGTCCATCTTGACTGTGAAGTCCTGTCACAGCTAATGCATGTCCATAGGCAGCCCTCCCACAGGCTGCGTGGAGCACCCAGAATGCACATGGAGAAAAGCATCATACTTCTGCGTTTACTTCCAAACAGATTAAATATAGCTTTACAAGACGTAACCCAATTGTTTCCATAAACATGACTGTCCACAGAGAGCTGTGGAAATTAACTCTGCTCCTGAATGCTAAAGAGCATGAGAACTAAATAAAGGTTTTGCTGCAAACTGGCTTGGAAGGTGGAAATACGAAAGCCTGCTTCTCTCACTGAAGAGAACGGAGAACACATCTGCATTTCAGCAAGAGCTGCGGGCTCCAAGACCCAACACAGGAGACAGCAAGTGCAACAAGAGGAAGACAGGGGACTGAAGAAATGACATATTCACAGGGGGGACACAGGCTGGGACAGAGGCACCTGGATAGAATGAAATGGGATCAAAACATGCATCTACACCAGCAGGAGAAGCCAGAGACAACAGTGGAGGAAAGGAAGGTCCATTCCTCTGCAGAGCTGCCTAATGACAAAGCCCAATCAATGAATGTGCATCCATATGTGACCTGGACCTCAGTGTAGTACATAGTACAAGTACTGCTGTCCTGGACCTCAGTGTGGTAAGTTTTGAAGTGGATCATTAATGACCAAGGCTGGTGTCGAGTAAGGAGGAATGGCTACCTGCCACCCAATTCCTGTCCAACAGTCTGTCATCTTTCCGGACCAGATGAAAAGTTACTCTGAGGAGGAAGTTGGCCCAATGCTGGGTCTCTGAGGCACCTGTCTAAGGTGTTAGGGCGTCCTTTTCTTTCCCTCTCCAGAGTCTCTCACACTGTTCAGTAATGGGCAGTAGTTATAACCACTACCCACCTACAAAGTCCTGATGAGCAAGCCGCTGTGTGTGCAGTACTTATCCATGCTGAGTGGTACTGGAGTGAAGGAAGGGATCTACTGAATTCAACCTGGAAGGGGCTGAAAATCTGACTCAGCAGGGCCGCAAAGGTACATCACCCACAGAAATATTTATACCCTTAGCATGTAGAGGTTTGAATAACTCTTCACGAACGCCATACATCTTTCAGTAATGCCAAAAACTACAAACTTGTAAAGACTACAGACTATAAGAACCATGAGAATTTACTATTTTCTATGAAACATAACTGTGTTGTCTTAGCAAGGCGTTCTGTGGAGATGCACTGCAGCCAGCGGCAAGCGGGGCTTAAGACACATCCACTGAAAGGTAATGAACATCTTAATGGACCTTCCGAGATGCAGGCTGCACACTTAAAACTGCTTTCCATACATCTTGGTTAATCACAATCAATAGAGTCAGAGTCGGTGATGATTATGCAGTTACTACAGCGGTGGCCCTTCCCACCTTCCCTTGGGGAAGCAGAGATGGATAAACGCAGTCATGAGTTCACCAGTATTTATTAAGGACATTCTAAGGATCCTTCATTACAGATATAATAAACACAATGCTCTCCTCGACTCGCTTATCAATACCTTACCTCAGACTTACTTACTAGAAGAGCATGAATACCTCACAGCAGAAAATAAATAAATAAAGCTCAAAGTATTTTTAAAAAGAGGTCCTTAGTGGTAAATAATTGAATTCCTTATGGGAAGCATTCCAGAGGCATAATAAGCAGCGGTACAAATTACATGAAGTTTAGAGAGGGAGAAAGCTGGAAAGCATGGCCAGGGTTAGCATAAGTGTGGGTGACATTTACATGACACTCGTCTGTGCTCATAAGGCCTCCGAGGGACACACAGGAGCCATCTATTTTTCAAACATTCACAGGAAACTAACAGTGTTAACAAATGCCATCCTTGAGAACTCCAGATTCTGAATAGAAAGTATTTTTAAATCCAGGGCAAATATACATTACTTCAGATAAGAGCCTCTTAATATTGATGTGATACATAGCCGATATAAAGGTACATTTTCAATTACTGGGAAAAGCAGAGGAAATCATGCCTTTGAGCAGGGTATGCTAAGCTATCTGAAACCAACGTGTCTAAACTGACCCTCACTGAGAACAATGACAGGAATGTAACTGTTGAAGTGCCACAAGGCCAACCGAGGCGACTAGAGATTCAGACATGAGTCCACACCAGAAGCTCCAGGCTTTTCATGCCCACGACTGACTAAAACCCTCTCCACGCTGACGCCCAGGTGGTGTGGACAGACAGAGCTGATAATGCTCCAAAACAAGTGTACTGTGGGTCACACCCGCAGCTGAGTGACAGCCACAGAGAGGCATGGCCTTTCACTGTGCACCCGCTTGGGCACACTGGCCTCCGGGGAGGGAGACAACACTAATGGCACAGTTGGTTCTCCCTGCTGCCCGGCCTGGCGAGGAGAAGCCTTGGATCCTCGGTACTTCCCTCCAGCAAAGGCAGAAGTCTGCAGAGAGCATCTGGGCACACTCAGAACCCCTCCACGGAGAAAGAAAGGGGACTTGAGATCTTCTGAAACAAAAGTGGGGAGAGCGCCCTCTCATGTGAACAGAAGAGTGCTTCTTCATGCAAACTGAAATGTTTCAGACAAGTGACTAAGTGAAGGCGTGAAGGGAGCACACTGCAAGTCACCACTGCATTCCTGGGCAGCCCAAGAAAGCTTTGTGGTGAGCTGTGATTTCATGCTGGCAAAGCTGGCACCACCCTCAACCAACTCGGCCCCATGCCTTGGGCCTTGGGCCATGACCTTTCTGAACCCATGATGTCATCTGCTGGCATTCTTAACTGCCGGACTGCCACTAGGGGAAAAATGGTCCAAGAATCACCTTTTCCTTTTACTACTTTTCCTCAGTGACATACGTATAATTTGAAATCTTCACTTCCCCCTTCCTGCCCCTGGACTAGGGACTGATTGAAACTTACACATTGGCTCTATCACTAAACTCCACTCCCAGCCCTAACATAATTTTAAATATGTACTAAAACTGTAAGTTGTCACCATGAAAAACAAAACAAAAAACAAAAAAAAGGGGGGTAACCAAATCATTTTCTGATCTCTTACTCCTCACCAACTTTCTAGATGACAGATCTTCCAATATGAAGGGAAACACATCAAGCCATTCCAGGAGGGATGATCCACCAGATCACTGGGCTCCACCAGGGGGTCAGCGAGGCCCTCTTCTGTAGACATGGGCTAGATCTCAACACAATCCTCCCCAAATGGGAACGTGTAGCTGGAAAAGCAGAGTCTGTGTTGGCTGGTCACACCCAGGCATTTTCAGAGACATCACTACCTCAGCGGAGTGACCCAGCAAGCCTACAGACAGGCGCGTGTGTCCACTCACACGTACTTTCATCCATGTTCCCCGTGCTGGGACTCAAGCCAGCTCTGAGGGTACAAGATGCCCAGCACCATCTCCAAAGGGTGCAGTTAACAGGAAGTCACCAGTGACCTTTGGAATGTTCTTTCTGGCACTGATAAGAAGGAGGAAGGTACATGTAGGAACACGTTTTTGGGATGGTTTGGGGACTTCAAATCACAAAGTTACAATGGAAAAAATCCTGAGGGCTACGAGGCATTTTAAAACTGTTATTTATTTATTTATTTATTTATTTTTTACTCTTTTGGTTTTTCAAGGTAGGGTCTCACTGTAGCTTAGGCTGGCCTGGAATTCACTCTGTGGTCTCAGGTTGTCTTTGAACTCACAGCAATCCTCCTACCTCTGCCTCCTGAGTGCTGGGATTAAAGGAGTGTGCCACCACACCTGGCTTAAAACAGTTTCTTAATCTCGAAGACCATAAATTCTTTTTTCTCAGTAATTCTACTTATGGGACTCTAGGCTAGGAAAATAGGAACATAAGAATAAAAGAAAAACAAACTCTAATCCCACACACTTATATGGAATTCAAAGTTTCTACAACAGCCTATGTTTTATAATTTTTAAAAAAATATTTTGATTAATGAGAAACGGACAGATATATAGAGAGTATGGGTATGCCAGAGCCTCCTGTCATTGCAAACAAATTCCAGATTCCTGCACCACTTTGTGCACCTGACTTTATGTGGATACTGGGGAATCTAACCCAGGCCATCAGCCTTTGCGAGTAAGTGCCTTTAACCACCAAGTCATCTCTCCAGCCTTTGTTTTATCATTTTTAAAGAATATCGCTAGTACTAAAAAAGAAAAATATGCAAACCTCTCTACATACAATACTCACAACATGATCTAGTTGTACACCACACAGCGCTTAACCAACAACAGGCCCGTAACAACTGTGGTCTGCGGTGTCCTAGGGGCTAGTGACATCATAGCAGTCTGCTCTCAGTATAACACAGGCATGTCTACCGAGGCTCTGTACCTTCACCACTTTGTACATATGCATGTTCTGAGTTAGACCATTTCCAAAGTCCCTTCCAGAGAATAACTATGAAGCTAGACAAAAGAAGCAACAAACAAACAAACAGGCATTTCTCTGGTTTCTCACAGAACATGGAGTGGAGGAGGAAGAGGTGTCTATATTAAATTTGAGTGCTTACTCCATACAAAATAGTATATAAGCACTGCAGAGAACTTAATGGAATATTACATACCACCCTTCAATCTAAATGATGCTTATAAATTCCTGGAAAGAATTTTCATGGCTCTAAAGTCAAACATTATTTCTATAGTTATCTTATTTAGAAAGAACTACATAAAGTGTCTGTTGAGACATTAAGGCCACAGTACTGTTTTGTATGTGGCAGATAACCACCTCTCCAGAGGTCACAGAGAGCAACATTGGGAAGAGCCAGTCACAGGCAAGTGCTCTAGACCCTCCTGGAGGAGCCTTTGGGAATGGGGGCTGGATTTCTTTGTAGATGGGAAAATGTTCTGGAATTAGTACTGTGAGCTACACAGTCTTGTGAAATTACTAAGTCACTGTATTTTATATTTCCAAGGGTGAATGTCATGATATATGCAGAATATCTCAGTTTCTAACTAGAATGGTGTGGGGGACACCCAAGGTGCACTTAAAGAGTTAAAGAGGGGACCATGAAGCTAGCAACAAACTTCAAAGGGCTCTGCACGTCAGAAAAAGCAACTGGAAATCACACACAAGGCAGTAAGGGAAGCAAAGACTTGAGGACAGCAGCAGAAGACGGAAAGCTTGAGGGATCCCGTCTGCACTGCTGACTGCTGCACTGCTGGAAGCCTGCTCAGGTGAGCCAGGGCGGCAATGCTCAGCGCCAGCCAGGGAGCTCATGAGCGAATGGCTACTTCAAGTTTGTTCTGATGTTGTGGGAGAGAGGAGTAAGGAAGAAACAAGACTAGATTCTGCCATCCAAGTCAGCCCAAGCCTATGCCACATGACCCTAAAGCAAGGACATTTACAGAGCATGGAAAAGGTGAGAGAAAGTGAAATATATTTAACAGGCTTAGAGTTATGCTGGCTCGTAGCTCCACGAAGCCAAGCCTCTGAACAGGCTCTACTGGTGTAGAGGAGAGGGGAAAAGCAGCAAGAAAGAGAGCAAGGCAAGGAGGCACTATCTCTTTAAGAAGCTCCTTGGAGATAAAGCCTGGAGAATACAGCATTGATTGGGATGAGGTAACCACAAACACCGCTGTCTCAAATGAAAAGGATTCAAGAGCTGACCCAGAGAACAAGCATCGTAACCGTCACATCAAATTTTAATGATAAACACAAGATGATCTCCATCCAGGCAAGACTGAAGATGCTGTGCTCAGCACCATCAGGCCTCTCACAGAGAGAGAGAGAGAGAGAGAGAGAGAGAGAGAGAGAGAGAGAGAGAGAGAGAGAGAGAGAGAGAGAGAGAGACCTGAGGAGTCTCTCTGACCCTCTGCTCGAGTTTCAGGTAATCGATCCCCACAACACTGGCATCACTCAGCTTCGGGTGGCCTGATCTGTGGAGCTGAGTGTATCCCCAGGGAAAGGGAGGCAGGAGAGGTGCCAGGTAGCTGTTCTGAGAGCCACTGGCCAGCCTTAGGGCTCCACATGTAGAATAAACATTCCTAACTGCCTTTGGGGAGGGAAGTGATCTGTCCAGTCTCAGTATCCTGGACTCTAGAGTCTTCTTACCCCTGAGGCAGAACTCTCTGAAGCCAGCATGGTCACCCTGTGTAGTCACCACTGACCCCAGATATGGAGGGTGAGGGCATCTTGCACATCAGGAGGTCCATGTCGCAGCCCCGAAGCTGGAAGCTTGAAACCGTACTGGCAAACAGAATATCAGGCTTCTGGTCTGTCCAGTTTTGAAAGCTGAGAGTTTGCTCCCATGATGGACATTAATTATAGCCAGTGACACTAAAGAGAAATCTCCCTCCTGGGCTGATCTTGCTTAAAACAGAAATCATTTTTCATGACCTGGTCATGACCATAAAATATTTAAATGATCTATTTGGAATTTCAGTGCAAACAATGCTCATCAAAGAATGCTACTTGAAGAGAAAAATTGTTTTTAAAGAAAAAGACTCACTGGCCAACTGTTTAGGTCCAAGGTTGGTTTTTACTTTTGGTTTCTTATAGGCCGGACCCTCCTTGATGTGACTCCCCAAGAGCCAATCAGGACTCAGAAGTTTGAGGGTTCTGGTCTTGCTTTCTAGCATACAACTCGAGACTGAAGAAGTTTGTAATTCAAAATGTACGGTTTGAGATGCAAGTTCAGGATACTGTCCTGATCCTGAAAGAAAACTGATCTATTGTACATTAAGAAAGTGCACAAACACCTTCTGTAGTAAAGCAGGAAGAATTCATGAAAGTGGTTTTAGGAACAGAAGCCAGTGGACTTTATAGAAGCTAAAATTAAAACTTCTTAGCCACAGAGGCACAGAAGAGAAAGAGTTTGGACAAGTTTAAATACACACTATGTGGGGAAGGAAACGGGCTCAGAAAAGAGAATACGACCAGGACCTGTCTATGCCAACACTTGGCATTCTTGCTTGACCTCTTTGTCCAAAAAAATACCAACTGCTTGCCGGAATGAAAACCTCACCAAGCAGGCCACAGGACTAACTTGAAAGCTAGGGAAGGCCTACTGAGACAAATGGATGACTGGCCTGCTGGACACCAGTTATCCCCACCCTCACTGCCGAGCTCTCAGATCTGAGAGAGCAGGAGGAGGTGTGTCCATCTAAGCATGGCTGTGACTGAAGCAGGCTTGTGAGCCCAGAGGAAGCTGAGGAGGCTGGGGCTCACTCAGAGGGCTGCAGGAAGATCAGCATGAAGTGAGAATGGTTGGCTTACCCGGCAATGACCACGCCATCGTGAGAATGCACATCACACAACACCGCATCGGGAACGTGCTCCAGCTGGCTCACGGCGCCCTTACGGTTCTGCGTAAGGAAAAGGGGGTGCAGTTACACTCCTCTTGAGTGGCTCCATGTCATGGGTGGCACTCAAGTGATCTGGCCATTCAAGAGGACAAAATGACAACAACACGTTAAGCATGCCCGAGTCACTGCACACACAAGAGGTGTCAGCTGGTCTTCAACTGGCCCTGCCCTCAGACATCACTGAAAGGAAATACCTGTCACAGGTAGCCAAATCCTCAGCAGGCTGGTGCACCTGCTGACAGTGCAGGACCTGAGAGGTACACACAGGACACTAGCAGTTCAGTTCAGAGAATGTAGTCATAATGTTAAGTAACTCATAAAAGCACTCAGAATAAAATGAAAAAACTAGTAGATAAAGAGTGGGATGGGGAAATGATGACATTTCTGAGAGGTCAGAGGGTTCAAGGAAATAGTCTTTGAAGAAAATTCTAACCCTGAACTTGAGGAGGAGAACTGGGTGGAGTGTGGCAATGGGGGAGATGGAGGTGTGTTTTCCACTATGTGCTCTTTTGTGACTTCTGAGTTGGTTTACTGTGACAATTTATTACTGACTTTAAAAATATCAATTAGTTTTAAAATAAAAATAATGGAAACTTGAATGGATAAGTAGGAAAGAGCGAGACAGTTAAGGCAAAGGCAAGCATGAACCAAGGTACAAGAACACTGAGCAATCTGAGTGTCAGCTCTGCTGGTCTGGCACAAGGGTTAAAAATAGTTCTTGGCACACAGCAAGTGTGTTGTTGGTGGTAGCTACTATTCTCACTTATACGTCAGGTTATGACTGGGGCTGAAGAGATGGCTCAGTGGTCAAAGGTGCTTGCTTACTTACACGATTAGGAAAGAGAGAATGACATTCACTCCATTAAAATCAATTGCTATTAAGCAGCTAGACTCTTGAAATTGGGCAAGATAACTTTCATAATGACCCTAACTTAATCCTCAGGCCACATGTATACCTGAGGGACAAAGAGACACGTGACTGGAGCTGCAGAAAAGGGAGGGAGGGGAGGGAAGGGAAGGGAAGAGGAAGGGGAAGAAGGGGAAAGAGAAGGGGAAGGGGAAGGAAAAGAAGAAGAGGAAGAAGGGAAAGGGAAGGGGAAGGAAAGAAGAGACGGTAAGGATCTGGGACAGAACAGAAGAGATCTTGACGGAGAGGGCCTGAGATAAAAACCTGCCTGCCTCTAGTACCCGCTAATTTCGGTCCTGTGGTTACCCTCCCCCTCAGCCTCCAGTCCCATACTGATACAGCTTACAGTAGACAGATCCTGGATTCCAGGGTGACAAAAAGTTGATGTATACCAGGAAAAGAAGAAACACTGTAACTCCCATACCCACTCTATCAATCATGTCAATTCTCAAATGCAAGTCCAGGTATATCATGCATTTACACACCATCCCCTAGGTGAAGGAACCTGAGAATTCTAGCATCCTTTTTGGGATTTCCACAGACTGACCTGGGAGGTCCCTAACCGAACTGCCTGGCCAACCACCCAAGGTCAATCTCAAATAGGACAGAACTACCATATGTATATGCAAAAGCTTCTGAGCTTGGAGAGCTGACTGCCTGGGTTCTAACAGGGGCAAGGCCCCACAAGGGCAGCATCAGGGTATCACTAAGGTTGCTTTCCACGGCCACAGGATTGGGAACAGTGTTCTTGGAGATGAGCGAACAGAGGCATGCAAAGGTTAAGTATTTGCCCAAATGTCACCCTTCATGTTCATTAAGGTTCTTTCCAGAATTACAGTAAGATTCCCACCATGACATCAGTTTCACCCAAGTAGTCCTCGTTCACATGCCAGGAAATGGGCCTGAGACCCTCCAGATACATGGTAGCAGCCACCCCATCACATGCTGCCTGCACTCAATTCACTAGACAGACAAGCACATGTCAGGCACATGTGGTGATTTTGTGCTTGCTGAGAGAAAAGCAGTAAGCGGACCTTCAGTTAAGCTTCATATAACTTGTGAGCTTGTAAGATGCCAAACGCTATGAGGTGAGTCTTTAAACATCTTCATTTTTACCACTTCCAGCCCAAATGAGGATATACCACCTTCCTCTCTTGCTCTTTCCACCATCAAAGAAGCAGCACGAGAAACAGCTGCTAAGAGACCAAGGTCTCTGAGTGTCTGACATCTTGAATCACTAATCTCATAGGTATCCTTCTTTTCTGGACAGAAGCCCAAAGGCTCTGAGGCTTCTTTCTACTTGCAGCCCCTCTTCTGGGGCTGGAGACTCTGCTTTCTGGCTTCCAGTTTGGCTGAGAAGTTTTTCTTTCCACTTGCTTCTTGCCTATGTCTATCACCAGACCTAACCAGGTGTACAGGCTCCAAATGAGTTTGTTACTGTCTGTAGATGTGAATAAGACACCAGGGGCCAGAGAGACTTTGGATGTTATTAAGTGGTGTATCTTAACAGCCTAAGAAAGAACAGCTATGCTGATCCTCCAAAGATCACTGGCTCTCAAAAGGGGCAATTCTGCCTCCCACATCTGGCAACATCTGGAGACATTCGGACATTACAACAGGGAGTAGTGCTATTGTGATCTAGTGGGTAGGCTCAAGAATGCAACGTGGCATCCTGCAAAGCATGAAACAAACCCTCCAAAAGAAGGTGCTGGCCCCATGTGCCCGGTGCCGAGACCAGGCCACTATGCATGAGAAACATGCAGCTCTCACATTATCAGTTTGGTGTGGGGCTGCTCTGGTCAAGCTTGTCGGTCGCTGATCAGTTTATGAGGTAACTAGGGACAGACAGGCACATAGGCAATATGTCACCATCAGTAATGAGCAAGGCTTGATAATCTCAAAGTCTATTAGGATCGACCCTTGAGTGAGGCGAGCACAGCTCTATCTCATCTCGATGGGATGGGAGAACTCCCAGATGCGTGTGGGAAAGAAGCATGGCCAAGCCCTGCTGCCTTGTCGTGCCTCACACTGCCCTGGGACACGCTTCCTGACAGCCAGCGCCTCCAGAAGCACTTCTCCGTGCAAATGCTTAGCTGTGATCTAGTATTTCTGCAGAGCCTTGAAGTGATAAATGCTAGGGAAGCAAGCCAAGGGTTACACGAGGGAAGAGAAGACAGCACTCCATGCTGGCGGCACAACATCTCCCTCTTCCAGCTCTGTAGTGGCCCACAGAGCTTCTTCACCGTGTATGCTCTGAGTGCTGCTGTGGCCTCCTCTACCCCCCAGGAGGTGGGGAAGGGGAAGGGGAAGGGAGAAGAGGCTGATGAAGTGCTAACTTAACCAGCTGGAGAGGGGGACTAACAGTAACCCAAGCTCAGCACCCTCTCCTGGAAGCAGGAGAAAGCCCTCAGACCCACTGGTGGACAGAGGAGAGCGAACAAAGGAGGGCAAAGTAAGACATAGCGAATGCTGAGGGCTGGAGGCTGGCCCTTCTGCCTTTTCTTGTGGCAATGAACCTCAGGCCTGGCCTCTGTGTCCTGTAGACTGTCTTGCCCAGGTAGCGCCAGCGGCCGCTGCCTACCTTCCAGTTGGTTCTGAGCATGTGCTCCTTGGCACGGCACTCCTGGAGGACAAGCTTCCAGCAGGAGTAGTCGGAGATGCTGCTCTCCGGAAGGTGCCCTTCCTGCTGGCACAGCCTGTACCACAGCACCTCGTCTTCAGCAATTACCTTCCAGGTCTTGCTCACCTAAAACAGCAGAAGTGACACAAACGTCAAGTTCTGCAATTAGAGAGGTCCCTTGCCATCCAAAAATCAATCAACACCTTTATTACTGCCCTGGGTTTATGGCAGCATAAATGTCTTATTAACCAAACACTCAAAGGTTGAAAAAAATACAAGCAAATGTTTCCAGTTTTATCTTTCAAGACTTCAAAATTGTTGTACAACCATGGAATATCACATTTTGGAACCTGATTTAATTATCTAACAAATGAGAGAGAGTATACACAAGTATATAAAATGCAAAAACCACAAGCCAACATAGAAATTAGCTATATAGCCATAGAGTTTTTTAGAACAAAATCTTTCTACCAAGAGCCCTTGCACTGCTATTATGGATGTTCTCTGAAATAAAAGGCTATAACAAGTGAATATGCATGTGTTAAAAACCTAGTCATAAAAATTCATATTTGTGTTGCATGTGAGAACTTAGATTTTCAATGCAGATTTTAAAAAAATATTTAACACATATCGTAGATGGCTAACCAAGATGTGATGGAGAGAAATCAATGTTATTTCTGGCACAATTCTTAAATCCCAGTAGTATCCAGAAGAAACGGCAGTTTTAACTATTAGGATGCTGTTTTCCCTCACAGGATAATGTACCAAGAAAGCAACAGTGAGGAACAGTGATGGCCCTTCCAGGGAGAGGAGAAACTGACCCACAAATGAACTATGTGCTGAGCAGCATGTGCTGTCCATGTGCAGGACTGAGGGCTCATGCTCTTGCTGTTCTGAGGTGGAAACTGACTCCTGACAGAATGAGAGAACTCTTCAGCATGTCCTCAGACCACTCCCAGACCTTGCAGGAGGAGGTGAGAAGAAAGAATATGGCGGACGGGACGCAGCTGATGAAGTATGTTGGGGCAAACCTGCAGGATGGCAGAGCCAGCGCTCTGAAAGCCTGCTCCTCTGTCAGACAAGAATGCTGTCAAAAATGGTGGTGGGCAGCTTGTTCAAGATGCTGGATATCAGTGAAAGGCTTCAAATACTCTAAGGACCAAGGAACACCACAGCCCAGCACCATAACCATGAGTGAACACCACAGCCCAGCACCACAACCATGAGTGAACACCACAGCCCAGAACCACAACCATGAGTGATCACCACAGCCCAGCACCCACTAGAGGTCCAGACAGGACCACAAAAGCCAGTTCCCAAAGCACTGTGGGCATCTCCCCTGTCTGGCAGCTGCCTGGGAAGCTCTATTCCTGAGCTGCTTGCTTCGTTCTCCTATCCTCAGGGCAGTTGTTCAAAAGGTAAGTGTTCAAATTGTTGAACAGTGCTGGTTGGGCATAGTTGCTCACAGCTGCAATCCCAATGCTCAGGAGACAGGCAATGTGGTTGCTGTGAGTTTAAGGCCAGCATAGGCTGCACAGTAAATTCCAAGTCAGCCATGATGGAGAAGAGCCACAGGGACCACCTCGGTGAAGACAGACACTAGTTGGGAAGCAGGTGCTGTACACAACAGCCCAGAGTGCTGGAATACCAGCCTGCAATCTGCTGGTGTCGGGTGTCTGAGATGACCTCACTGACCTGGCCAGACCTGCTGCCCTGGCAGTTTGCTAGTTAGACTGGTTAACCTACGCCTTGTCTGGCCTTAGAGAGTCACCTGAAACCCCTTTTCTCTTTGTCTATCCCTAATAAAAACCACAGAGACTTCAGCATGGAGCCACACTCGTATAATCACTGTCCTCAAAGGCTGTGAGCTCCCTGGGTCAACAGTACATGTGTGTCCAGTAACCCTTTCATGTCTTGAACCACACAGACTGAAAGCAAGACAGAGCAGAGCCAGAGCTACACAGCAAGACCATCTAACACTGCAGCCACCCGAGCAGGCTTTGCTAGCTGGGGCTAACAGCATCCAGACAACAGGCAAGACTGGGAACCGGGGTGTCTGCAAGGTGTTTGAAAAGCTCCTCTACGTTCCTAGGAGTCTAGATGTCATCATTGCAGCACTGGACAAGGGCCAGAAGGACCTAAGAAGGCTTGGGTCTCTCCATCTTGGCAGTCCTTAAATCTCTGCAGAAACAGGAAGTAAGGTCTAAGGCAGAGCTGTGTGTAGGGCCAAGGTGTGTCCCTACACACAAAGGCTAAGGACGGGCTCAAAGCATTTAAAGGGACTGTAGTGGCCACACAGGGAGAAGCACCCTGAGCTGGCTCAGGAAACTGTCCTAACGAATGGCAGGGACAGACACCAGTAACAAACTCCACAGAGGCAGAAAAATCTCATTCCTACAGTTGTCACATTGTTATTTTAAATGACAATTTTTAGGCAGGTCATCCTATCACAGAGCCACATCCCTAGTCCTAAATGTCAGTTTTAAACAAGCCATATATATATTCCATACAAACAACAGAATATACACCACATGGGGGAAAATAGCCATTAGAAATTGTTCCTGAGGAAGCCCAGATTTAGTGGGCAGAGACTTTCAGTCAGCTACTATAAACATTCAAAATGCCAAAGGAGGAGGGCTGGTTAAAGACGTTTGAGAAGCCTGATGACCCAGGTTCCATTCCCCAGCACCATGGGAATCCAAGTGGCACATGTGTCTAGAACTCGTTTGCAGTGGCAAAAGGCCCTGGCATACCCATACTCACTCACTCTTTCTCTCGCTCTCAAGTAAATTAAAAAAAAAAAAAACAAGGAAAGCATAGAAACACCAGTAGAAAATACTGATAAAGGGAAACTATTTTTTAAAAATCAACATTCTATAGTTCCCATACATAGTAACATAGTGTGACGTCATGACAAATCAATCAGCCAGTCAGCTGGGATTCTGTAGCTCAGGGAAGAGAGAAACACTGAAGATGAAGAGCCTTGGAGACCCGTGGGCCAGCATCCAAGCACCACCTAGAAGCAAAGTGCTGCTGGAGCATCTCAGAACCATGTGGGCATCATCCTAACAGAGCTGTTCTACGATGGTGATCCCTAGAGCGATTGCTAGAAAGCAACTAGAGAATTTTCAGTAAATTGGAATGTTAGAAAACGAGATTGGGGGCTGGGAGATGACTCAGCCCACAAGGACAAGGACCTGAGCTCAGATACCCAGCACCCATGAAAACATCCATGAACTCAGTTGGTCTCAGTCTTAAAACTTTGATTTTCCATCTTAAGTAAACTAGAGCAAAGAATCATATTACAGCATCTTACTCAAGCAGAAGCATGTTGAAGTAATATTAACCAAGATACCACTCTGAGGGCACATTAGAGCACTGGCTTCCTTGACTATAGCCTGCCGTGTCTATGTGCAAGCAAGTTCCATGCGAGAGACAGCCACATGCCCAAGTCACTTTCTCACAGGCACACTCACATCAGAAGTCAGACCAGACGGCATACTTAAGCTGGACCGTGTCTGTCCATTTTCTGAACCAGCGCCACACAGTGATGCAGAGGGGTCCCACTGGTTCAAGCCTCGGCTGGTTTGGAACTGAAGTGCTGTGAGGGACTTTGGGCGCACCTGGGCACCTTGTACGAAGGCTCCTCGCTCGTCTAAACACCATCCCTTTCCTGTAACTGCCTATCATATGACAAATTTCCAGAGCCACCCCTGAGTCCCTAGTATTTATGCATCTACATACAGTACCCCACTTCAATGAATCTCCACAAGGGTTGTGGGGTGCCACGATCAGAGGCTCTCAGCAGACACGAGCGGGTTGGTGTGTAGTGCTGGTGATTTCTAGACCAGCCTTCAGACAGTAAGTAGTTTGCTGCTTCACTTAGAGACAGTCGTTATGGCTAGTCAATGACTGGTTCTCTAAAGCTTCCAGAGTCCGTTCATTAACTGTTTTTACTAGTGAGTGTGCACACGCACACGCACACGCACACATGCTGGTATGGAGCTCAGGGGTCAACCTTAGGGGTTGATTCTCTCCTTCTACCTGATTGAGACAAGGTCTGGTTTTTGCCAGACCAGTGGACTCTCCTGGTCCCACCTCCCATTGCTCTCGACATACTGGAATTACATCACTCTGTGTTTGACTTTATGTGGGTGCTGGGGATTCAAACCCCTGTCAGCAGGCTTGCAGAGCATGCCCCTTCAACCATGCAGCCATCTTCCCAGCCCCAGATTATGAAATTTTCAAGACAAAGAGGAACAGAGATCAGAGACACCTCAGTCTCCAGGTAAGAAACAAGCACTGCTCAGAAGCTTCAAACGTCTGTGCATCCCTTGCTATTCACATCCTCCTTTCTCCATCAGGAACCTCAACTTCTTGTTCCTCATTCTTCTCCTCCTCTTCTCCCCATCCTCCTCCTCTTCCTTTTCTTTTCATTTTTTTCAAAGTCCAGGCTGGCCTTGAACTCACAGTGATCATCCTACCTCAGCCTTCCTAGTGCTGGGATTAAAGGTGCACACCACAATGCCCAGCTTGGTGTTTAGCATTCTTTAGGGACTTTTAAAACTTTAGAGACCTTAAAGCATGCACTGGAATTCAATTTCTGAAAAGTCTCAGCTTCTCACTTCCATGATTTTGTTTCCCACGTGCAAATTCTTCACTGTCCACACTTCCTATCCATACCAAATTGCCTACCCAGCCCACGCTCAATGTTAGCTCCCTCCACCCACTGTATTAGCTATGTTTCCCATCCATATGCCATTGGCAAAATATGAACTTGTGGGTCTTCAACTCTTAATTATTTGAAAAAGAAAAAAATAAAATCTTTTAAAAAAAAGTTAGCCAGGCTTAGTGGCATGCCTTTAATCCCAGCACTTGGGAGGCAGAGGTAGGAGGATCACTGTGGGTTTGAGGCCAGCCTGAGACTACAGAGTGAATTCCAGGTCAGCCTGGGCTAGTGAGACCCTACCTCGAAAAAAAAAAAAAACAGGAAAAAAAAAAAGCTGACCAAGATGGGTTGACCACTGGAGCCCATCCCACAACTGACACGGATCTGTCACACGGCCCACCCTGGCACAGCGGCAGCTTCAGTCACAAAGCCACTTAACCACACTGCCAAGCCATTTCCTTCCCCTCCATCTCAGCCATAGGAGCCCAGGAAGCAAACCCTTGTCTGATCACAAGTGGTCAGGCAATAAAGAACAGAATAACAGCTCAATAACACTGGAGCCCCAGCTCTGACTAGACAGAACACTGGGGTTTTATTTTTGGCATGTTTGGTCCACAGCTGAGCCTACCCATGACACCTGGGTGGTGTCTGTCCATCTGTCTGTGCCAGGGTGGGACTGAGCACAAGGCAGCCCTGAGGCCCACCAAGGGAAACAGCTGAGAGAAGCCAGGCACAACTGAGAGCCCAGAGCAGAGGACGGACCTGGACTGGAGACAAGATATGATCACAACAGGACTAATACACTGCAAAAAGCACAGGGATGAACTCTGACCTCGGGGAGATGGCTCAGTGGGCAGAGTGCTTGCCACTCAAACCTGAGTACCCAAGTTTGCTCCTCACATCTCACATAAACAGCTAGAAGCCATGATGGGTTTCTATAACCCCAGCATGCTGACAGCCAGGTGGGAAAGGCAAGATTTTCCCAAGCTGGAAGCTCACTGAGTGGGCACAGTAAAGAACGGGTGTCTCAAAGGAGGCGGGAGGTGAGGAATGACACTGAGAAATCTGCCCTTGACCTCCTCATGGGCACCTACACGCATATCACATACACATCAGACACCCAAAAAATTAATATTTTTATTTATTATTTGAAAGAGAGAGTAGGTGCTATAGGGCCTCTTGCCAGTACAAATGAACTCCAGATGCATGGGCCACTTTGTGCATCTGGCAGGCCATCCATCACACTTGGCAAGCAAGTGCCTTTAACTGCTGAGCCATCTCCCAGATCCTCATTTTTTTAAAACTCCTGAAATGTAAGCAGAGAAGTTATGCAGCTCAGCACTCCACAAGGCACATGGACCCTGGCTGCTCAGAGTGTTGATCAGTGTCTGAAACAGGGATTCCATGGTCCCATGAGCCTGGGAAACCCTGGTAACCAGGATTCCTGGTGTGGGTGTTCTTGAGCATGAGATGACTGAAGTGTGCTTATTTTCCAGGTGAGGTGTAATAAGCTGCATCTCCCCAGCCTTACTTGGTTCCTGATCTCTTCTGCTAGGCATGTCTCCAAATTCCCATGCTAGGAGGGTCAGTCAGCTCAGAGATGAGCCTGATGCTGAGACCAACAATCCTCGTCCACTTTCTACCTCCACCTGCCAAGCTGGTATGCTTGGTGTGTGGAAGAACCTTTAAAGTCTCTAGTCCAAAAACTGGCTCCCAGGGTGCACTGCTTCCTCAGATGGAGGGAGCCTCCAGTCAGGAGCATCGACAGCCAGGGCTCAGGGTTTGCAAACTATAACTCCCAGGATAGACAACAACACCCTGGAGGAGTCGGCATAAGAACTAAGCCACAGTTTGCGGCCAGACCACCCTGAACATGCCCAAGCATGTGTGATTTGGGAAGCTAAGCAGGGTCAGGTCTGGTGAGTCCTTGGATGGGAGAATTATTCAGCCACTGTAAAATGGAGAGTTTTCAGTGGACTTTCAGGAAGCCTCAAGCATCTCAAATGGTATGAAGTTTGGAAGTCACAGGCAGACTTTTTTGCATTAGCTCTAATAAAAATGTCAAGCTGTTTTAAGTAACAACCAAGGCTGCACACCAAGTAATGAGACGAAAACTGGGAACAGGAAGTTGATGCTTTGGTGCGTTACCCACATCACCCACATCTCAGGGTTTATCTGGAAAAAACTAAACCTCGGAATAAAGTTTAAAACCCAGACAATGCACAAAAAATAATCTCTTGGAGGGATTTGTAAAAGGAAGAGGGAAAAAGTGCTTCCAGAGCTTGGTGGGTTAAACACTTGTTGTGCAGGCATGAGGAAGTGAGTTCAGATCCCCAGAACCCACATACAGCCAGACCCAGTAGCTCGCATCTGTAATCCCAACACCCTGACAGCTTCTGGTCACAGCAGCGAACCTCCAACAAGGTGGAAGGTCAGCCTCTGAATGTCACATGCACTTGCACGCACACACTCACGTACAAATCTAAAAAACATATTTACTTCCAAAGAAGAATCAGGAGCCAGAAGTGATGGTGTAATGTCTTTGATAACAGCATTTGGGAGAGTCTGAGATAGGAGGATTACTGTGTGTTTGGGGCCAGCCTGGGCTAGAGTTGAGACCATGACTTGAAAAGAAAGAAAACAAAACAAGGATGAGGAGTGTATGTTGTGTTACATTTAGGCATTAGAAGCAGAATGTGCCAACAGTTCCCTTGGCAAACTGTAAGGGAGAGGGGCTTATTCTTCTGAAGAAGAAAAATGACAGCCTTTAAGAATTTCTTTTAATCCTAAAGGATTAAAATTAATAAGAAAAGAACCTCCTTAAATTTTCACAGGCAAATTTTAAAAGGTCCCAGCATAAGAAAACCTTTCTAATTGCTTTGATTTCTTAACTTATATTAAATATAACAAGTTTACAATCCTGAATTTTCCAAAGGTCTAATGGTCCTTCTTTAATGCAGAGGTAAAAGCCCCACTGAGCGAGCCTCAGCTGCGAGAACTGATAATATAAAAGTGGAGCCAACATTCTGCTTTATAGCACCACTGTGAATTGCCACATTTAAAAAAAGAAGTTCTTGGCTCAAAAAATTCACTTTATTAGCCCTGCCTGGCTTGGGGTTACCAGTGCGGATTCCAGCGAGGGGAGCCACATTGTCTGTTCCCGCACCCAGCACTGTCCACTTAGGACACGCCATGTATCCAGATAGCCTTGTGCGCTGAGTCCTCTGCCCACCACACCAAGGTCAGCAATGGCTTCCAAGGTGCCGAATCCAGTGGTCATTCGAGTCATCTTCTAACATGAGAAACGACAGCACTCAACACCTTCGATCACTTCTGCTTCCCTCTCTTGGTTCAAGGCACTCTATAGCTGTGTGATGGTTTCAGTGTGGACCATCCTCCATGGGCTCTTGTGTTCCCACATGTTCTGGGAAGTTCTATAACCTTGGGAAGGTGGGACCTAGCTCAAGGAAGTAGGTTCACTGGGGGGAGGGAGATGAGCCTGCTTCCTACCGTCTGTGACCTGAGGAGGTGAGTGAGGAGTCCCACTGCACACTACTGTGACCACAGCCATGAGCCAAGGTAAATTCTTCCTCCTTTAAGCTGCTTTATGGTCACAGGTGACTCCTCAGTCAGCTGGCTGGCCCTTCCATCGCCTCACTGTGCCCAGGGCTAGTACCCTTCTTTATCTCACTAACTCCATCTCCCTGGTTTCCCTGCTCAGCTACACTGATGTGACTACATCCAGCCAGAGCTCCACTCACGTCCAGCAAATGCCCCACCACGTGCCCACCATAGTTCTCTTCTCAGTAGGTGGCAAACTGGACCTTCCACACACCTCCGTGTCCTGGTTGCCTCCCCTCCCTCTCCCTCTTGCAGCCCATAGGGAATCCCAGCTCTGCCCAGATGAAGTAACGACCGGAGGATGTGTGGGTCTCAGTCATAAAAGAACCTTCCCCAAAGCTCCCAGGAAGGGAAGCCTGGGAAGAAAGTTGAGAATTCAGAGAGCTCCTTGCAAACAAGGTCTAGAGAGTCACTGCTTCATGAGAGTCAGCTCAGCCTTACTCGGTAATGGATTTTTTAAATGTGTGAATGTGTGTTGTTTATTTGTATGCACCCATGTGAAAGCCAGAAGACAATCTTGGGTGTTGGTCCTGAGGAACACTGTTATCCACCTCTATTATGGAAACAGGGTGTTTCATGGCACTGGAGCTTGCCAATTAGACTAGAATACCTGACCAATGAGCCTCAAGGAACCTCCCATCTCTGCCTCTCCAGTACCTGGATGACAAGGCAAGTGCACATCACCACGCCTGGCTTTTTCATGGGGGTTGTGGGGATCACACTGAGGTCTTCACACTGATACAGCAAGTACTTTTACCTACCCACTGGCCATCTCCCCAGTCCTGATGACGATGGATTCTTTACCCTCAGGAACTTCATTAGGATCACAGAGCTTTAGCTATGAACGCTTGGATTTTAGCTTCTTCTCTCTGAACATCTGGTCATACAATGAGGCCACGTTCTCCTTGAAACCTGAAATGCCCTAACCTGGACCCTGGACTCACTTCTTGCTCACTGCTTACCTCCGCATCTTTCCTCTTCTGCTTTGGCTCCTTTCTTTGTTTCTTTCTTTCCTTTTCACTTCTTTTTTTTTTTTTTAAGACTGGGATCTTACTATGTAGCTCAGGCTAGCTTACTTTCCTGCTTCAGTCTCCCAGGTGCTGGTATTACAGGCATGCCTGGGTTCTTTATGTACACTTTTCTGCCCTTTATTTGAAAAACATGGCATCATTGCCTATGCAGCTAAATCTCTAAAGTTACACATTAAGAAGTACACATGGAGCTGGGTGTGGCAGAATACACCTTTAATTCCAGCAGTAAGGAGGCAGAGGAAGCAAGATTACTGTGAGTTCAAGGCCAGCCTGGGACTACAAAGTGAAGTCCAGGTCAGCCTAAACTACAGTGAGACCCTACCAAAGAAAAAAAAAAGAAGGAAAGAAAAAGAAACGCATATGACTCGCTGTCTTTTAAAACTGAAAAGAAAACCAGACAGATGACAGAGTTGGAGAGCCGGTCAGTGGTCGCAGAGGGCGAGGGGTGAGGACGGCACAGGAATCCTGTGATGCAAGTTGACTGTGGTGATACAAATTTACACCTATGACAAAACTTCCTAACTGAGTGAGTTGGCTCAGGGGTTAATTAAGGCGCTTGCTTGCAAACCCTGCAGGCCCAGGTTGGGTTCCCCAGTACCCACATAAAGCCTGATGCACAAAGTGGCCGATGTGTTGGGAGTTCGTTTGCAGAGGTTAGAGGGCTTGTTGCAACTATTCAAAGTCTCTATCTTTCTTTCTATCTCAAATATTTTTTTTTAAAAGGACTATAAACACAAGCAAGTGTTTCACTCCAATGAAATCTGAGTAGGTCATATGTCGGTGCTGAAGTCACCGTCCTGGATTTTATGCCACTACAGAGTTACTCGGGGTTTTACCCAAGAAGGATCATGGGGAAGGGAACAAAGGACCTCTTGGCATTCTCTGTGCAGATTCCTGTTTTAAAGTCTGTTGGAAAGCTGGGCGTGGTGGCGCACGCCTTTAATCCCAGCATTCGGGAGGCAGAGGTAGGAGGATTGCCATGAGTTCAAGGCCACCCTGAGACTACATAGAGAATTCCAGGTCAGCCTGGACTAGAGCGAGACCCTACCTCGAAAAACCAAAAAAAAAAAAAAGTCTGTTGGAGCTGGAGTTGGTGGTTCAGGTAGGTCTGCAATCCCAGCACTGGAGAGGCTGAGGCAGGAAGACTTGGGAGTATGAGGTCAGACTGGCTGTCTCAAAAAATAAAAAAATTAGTGAATACCTAAACACTATTCCTCTTCAGAATTATTCATGTTGTAATGTAACAGTATTTAGTTTTCTCATCAAAGCCAAATGAGTTCATAACTGAAATTGACAATCTTGTCATTGTTACCCACTGTAAAATATTACCCTTTAAAATGCCAGGACTCTTGTGGGCATGAAAAAGGATGAACATAAAATCATAAATAGCAAAATGTGTAAATGACTCGATGATAACTTTGTTCCAAAAAGCCATGCTGTTTCTAGATGTTTCAGGACAAAACTCCCTACAGAGAAGCAGAGTCTCCAGAGGGTAGGGAACACACAGGGACCACCAACTTTCAGGGCTTTCCTGAAAGCACAGGCCACCCAGCACAGGGAAGTGGAAAGCAGTTCCCCAGCAGTTATGCATAATTAAATCTCAAAGGCCTCTCCAGTCAGGGTTCCTTGCTGCTAGTCAGCTACCAATTTGGCATGGAGATCTAAGCAAACAGGTTTTCTCCAAGGGCACTCACATAGTGCCAATTCCATAAAACTGGCCCAATTTCACTCAAAACCCCAAAGTGCCTAGATTAAAAGAGAGAGACAGGGTGAAGGGAGTCCCCTCTAAATAAGATCATAAAGCAGCAGGACACACTGGTCAGCAAAGGGACTTTCTCCATGCTTCAAACATAAACACCCCACAAGAAGCAGGAAAACAGAGTGTATTTATTACTTCGTGGTTTAGTTTAATGATCGAAGAAACAAAGCCAATTCTACAAGCTACCAGCCATCTATTGTTACCTCCGTGTGAAAGCTTGGGAAAAACCTGGCTTCCCAGATCTGCACAGGACTGGGGCTCTGCTGAGGAACAGCTTCCTTTCTTACATTCTCAAAACTAGGTTAATGCAACAAAATCAAATCCATCCGGCCAAGCTGGGAAGAATTCTGGTGGACAATCGGAGGACTGTGTCATGAATTAAACTGTACACATCTGCAGAATCATCTCTCCACAAAACCAATCTGCTGTGAAACGCAGCCCTAATGCACAGAAAGGGATCTCTTCTTCACCAATCCTCTCTGGATGAGAAAACCAGAGCAGATGTGAAAGCCACAAAGCAGGAGAGCAGAAGGCAGTGTTAAAGGCACGATTCCTTCCCCAGCAGCTCCATGGCCGAACACTGACTCTGTCAAGTAGCTAGCCAGCCGCAGCATCAGGCTCAAGCCCAGGACTTGGATTCATTTCACTCCACTCTTGTTTTCAACTCTCGGGGAGCAGGGCCAATGTGAAAAGTTAGAATGCGGCAAATCAAATAGCCAGGAGGGAAGGAGACAATATAGGCTCCATTGCTCTGAGCGCAGCTTAACACTTCAGCACACTTCTCAGAGTGAGTCTTAACACGAAAATTATCTCATTGTTTCCTGTGTATGTTTAGGAAAAAAGGATCTGCCAGCATCCCCACTCAGGGATTGGGAACACCTTTCCACATTCCAATAGAAAAGGAACAAGCAAAATAACTCAAATAAAAAGTGTATCAACAGAAACTATTGTCCCAACAAGCTCTAGAGCCTAATGTTGGCTACAATTTTGACCACTCTCAGGCTGCCTTCATTCTTTCTGGCTCTTGTTTGGGGATCTAAGGTTTTCTAAGTAGCTCAAGCTATCCTTGAAGAGAAGATCCTCCTGCCTCACATCACAAGTGCCGGGAATACAGGCGCAAGTGTCTTTAACATGGTTAATGCCACAGTGTCCAAATGCAGTTAGAGCAGATACCAGTGTGTTCTAGGGACATAGCTGTTCATCCAAAGCTAAAGGAGGGGCTGGAAGATAGCTCAGTCAGTGAAGTGCTCAGCTTGCAAGCTACGTTCAATCCCCAGAACCCACATAACCCACATAAGAATGTCAGATGTGATCACACTTGTCATCCCAGCACTGGGGAGGTAGAGACAGGCAGATCCCTGGGCTCAAGTGGCCTGTCTAGCCTACTAAGCTCCAAGTGAGTGAAAGGAAAGAAAGTGGGCAGTGCCCGAGGAACATCACTCAAGGCTGTCCTTACACGCGAAAATGAAATAAGCAGCAATTATGCATGCCCATGAAAAATCATGCCTGCCTCACATGCCAAAGGCCCAATGTGGGGATTCAATCCTCAACAGTACCATCCCCACCAAAACAAAAAAATATTTATAATGTTTGGTTCAGGGCTGTAGCTCAGTGGTAGAGTTCTTGCCTTCCATATGTGATTTAACCCCCAGCCCTGGAGCACAGCACGTGCACATGCTCACACACACATCAGTGTGGATCTGTAAAAGTATGATGGACAGCAACAGAACCAAAAACAAAAACAATGGAGCATCTCAATAGATACACAAGAAGGACTTAAAAATTCAATATCCTTTTTAATAATAGAAACTGAGCAAATTGGGTGTAAATGGATGCACTTCAATATAATTAAGGTTATTATGTGACAAGCTTACAGCCATCATTATACTGAATGGTACAAAGCTGAGGGCTGAATGAGCAGCAGCGACACTTACCTATGAAAAATCATGCCTGCATCGCATGCTGAAGGCCATGATTTGACTCCCAATTCTATGACCACCGGGAAAGGGGTAGGAGGAGGGTTAATCAAAACTAGAGAGGTTATAAAAGCCATATGGAAACCTACTTCTTTTTTAGTATACATACACACACACACACACACACACACACACACACACACACATATATATATATATAAAATGTTTTTAAAAAAGAAGAGTTTGGGTAGAAGTAACCTGGAGGTAGAAATGCTATACCCCAAAACCATAGGTTGTCACAGAGAAGTTTCAGTTGCCAGGCTTGGGATACTTCCCAGTGAGGTGTTGGTCAGCAAGGCCTCTGCAGTCAGGATCCTGCCAGGGCTCTTGGTGTCCCAGAGCTGGATTGTAAGGCCTCATGCTTTGGAGTCAGGATCCTGCCAGGGCTCTTGGTGGCCCCAGAGCTGGATGGTAAGGCCTCTGCAGTCAGGATCCTGCCAGGGCTCTTGGTGGCCCCAGAGCTGGATGGTAAGGCCTCATGCTTTGGTTGCAGGAAAGTGAGAAATGAATCTAGAGCTGAGCTGGAGGCCTCCTCCCCACTGCCTAGCTCAGCTGCCATCATGCAGCCTGCAAGGACAAGAGTCATCAATGGCCGTAACCAGCACGGAGCCTGAGAGCTGTAGGACTGGCCAGCCAGGCGGGATTCGCCCACTAGTGCTCAGCATCACTAGTTATCAGAAATGCACATTCAATCCACATGAGAGCTGGGTGTGGTGGCTCCCACCTGTGGAATGTCTACTGTGAAAAAGACAAAAATAACGAATGCTGAGAGGAATGTGGAGGAAGGGAGTGGCCCAGCAACCTCATTCTGGGTGTACATCCAAAAGAGCGATCGCCACTGTGCCAAGAGATCCCCCGCTGCCGGGCGTACTACACTACAGCATTGCTCTCGATAGCTGAGACATGGAACCACCAAGCAATGTGGTATATATACACAATGGAATACCATTCAGCTTTTGAAAAGAAGGCAATCCCTTCATTTATGCCAACACAGATGAATCTGGAGGACATGTTATGTGAGATCAGACAGGAACAGAGAGCTGAACTCAGAGGCAGGGAACAGAAGATGCTTGAGGGGAGCAGCATCAGAAGCTGGGAGGGTATCGATCAACATACACAAAGTGTCAGTTTAGACTGATTAAGCTCAAGAGATCTATTTTAAACATGGGAACTACAGTTAGTAATAATGGGCTATATAGCTGGAAACTGCATAAGTTTAAACACTTTTGCCCCGTCCCAAAATAAGTATGTGAGATAATACTACAGTAATTAGCTTAAATGATCCAGTCCACAAATCAAGCATATTTCAAAACATCATGCTGTACATAATAAATAGATATACAGTGTTGTCAACTGATAAAGTATAGTGGATTAGAAGGGAAAAAAACTCAATTATATGCTTTTGGCCAAAAAGACAACAACAATTTTAGAGACAAAGTGTGGTCAAAGCTGCACCAGCATCACCTGGTTGGAGACACAGGCCATCAGCACCCCAACCTTCTGAACCTGAATGCTACAAATACTGACTCCTACATCCAAGGTTATCCTAGGCAGTACCTCCACATTCCACTCAGTAGGCACGAGCCCCAGAGGCAGCATGGGATGGATGGCACTCATATGCAGTTCCCTGGAGAGTCTGAGTTCTCACACCTCACACCTAAACATGACTTCCCCATTCTGACTCTGGGCTGACCCTCAGCAGCCAGAGTAACAACTGGCCAGATTTAACTGAGAGCGTCCATCGTTGTGCTAAGAACTGTGAGTACATTAACAGCAGGCTGAGCCCAGGGGTGCTGGCCTCAAGCTCAGGCAATGGCACAGGCCAGTCATAACTCAGACTTGCAGGCAGATGGTCACAGGAATGTAAATACCAAGTGGAGCACGGAGCAAAAGTTCAAAGTTAACGTTCTTCAAGAAAGCTGCCATGAGGACTGGAGAGATGGCTAAATGGTTAGGGCACTTACCTGCAAAGCCCAACAACCCAGATATGATTCCCCAGTATCCACATAAAGCCAGATACACAAAATGGTGCATGCATCTGGAGTTTGCAGTGGCTGGAGGCCCTGGCATGCCCATTCATTCTCTCTCTCTCCCTCTCCTTACAAATGAATTAAAAATATTAAGCTGCTATGCAATTCATTGATTCTGTAAAGCTTGTAATTACATAAAGTAAGCTTCCTACACTTGATTCCCTCTGAGGAGATCCTGAGCACCCACAGGTAACAGCTCACCTGTGCACACCGTCCCAGTTCCTTCCGGTCCAGATACTGAAATATATTGATCGCCAACTCATAAGGCAGTTGAATATCAAAGAAAGGCACATCATCCATTTCATTCTGAGGAGAAAAAAAGAAATAAGCTTACAATTCTGAGATGTGAGAGTAAGTCATGCTTCTGCGTCCTTTAAATTACCAGAGATCTTCTTAGGTGGTGACAAGAGAGACGGAACTGCCAGTCATTCTCCAGCGTCTAGCCCAGCCTACCACCCTCCTCCCTCCCATGCGCAGGTGAAAGAAAGCCCATGTCAATTCCCAGAAAGGAGGAGCAGGGCCACTGCAGGAGTGAGCACAAGCGCCACAGCTGTAGACACGCTGACCCAGGGGGTCACCGACTGTTTTCGTGGGGAAGCAAAGAGCAGGGGGCAAGTGGGAGCAAGATGGAGCAGGAAGGCTGCTCTGAGCAGTTCTTCTTCCATGAGCTGAATGAGGATGCAGGCCTTGCCTCGACTGCAGGATAAGGCCACCATGCCCATTCTGGTTGGCACACAAAGGAACACAAGGGGCGTGCATGTGCACCCTGCTCCCGTTCCTGCCAACGTTCATGAAACCGTGAGCTTAGTAAGGGGCAAGCAAGGTTGGCTCACCACTCGTACAATGCACAGAGAGGCTGCCTCTCATGTCAGCACTGTTAAGGGCTCCTTCCAAGAGTCAGGGTAACATTGTGTTTCTGTTCATGCAGGAGTCTTGGGGATACAGAAGGAAATGGGGGGCTCAAGTGCAAAAACAGCAATGTAATGGGGCTGGAGAGATGGCTCAGTGGTTAAGGCACTTGCCTCCAGTGCCTAAGGCCCCGGTTCAATTCCCCAGGACCCACATAAGCCAGACCCACAAGGTGCTGGCCCTGTTGCGCTCTCTCTCTCTCTCTCTCTCTCTCTCTCTCTCTCTCTCTCTCGCTCTCTCTCTCTCTCGCTCTCTCTCTCTCTCTCTGCTTGAAAATGAATAAATAAAATATTTTTAAAATATAGCAATGTAAAAGGGCTGGGGGAGGAGGAGTGAGCGCTGAGCCTCCCTTCTCCTAGGCAAGGAAGGAACAGAATGTGAAGTCAGGAGAGAGCGGCGGGCCATGCAGGAGGGACAGAAACAGATCTGTAACTAGAAGATGTGGGGTCCTTGCTCAAGAAAACAATGGAAGGTCATTGGTCTAATGTCAGGCAGGTCCCCTCCCACAACTGACAACCTCCCTCATAGAGAAAGGGCACCCACCACTTGCAAGGTGAGGGGATGCCACCTGTTGACCCTGACACTTGCCCCTGCTTTCTCTTCTGGATTATTTTGGAGAAGCAAAAAGGCCTATTTTATCCACTTGTTAAAAGAAATAAGAGAAGCCAGGCACTAAACTGGTCTCCTTTCACCACACTCCAGGCCTTGCCTTCTTGCAGGGCACACTATGAACCGGGTTCTGGACTTGGTATGGCTCTGCTAGGCACAAGATGGCATCCTTGCTTGCCTAGTCAGTGCGCCTATTCTCTATGCTCACCCTGTGGTACCACAACCCCAACCCAAGTCTTCCACAGGCTGCAGCTGTCACCCCTGGTTCTGCCACCTTACTAGCCAAGCGACCAGGCTTGCGACCAGGCTAGATGCATGTAAGCCCCTTGTCTGTGTTAACAGGTCAGTTAACTACCTATGAGGTAGGCATGCTGCTAAAAATAAAGCAAGCTTATGCATGGCAAAGGCCACATACAGTCACTGTGAAGATAGCTGGCTGTCCTCGAGGACCATGCCAGGGTCTTCTCATTTTTCCTCCAACAAGCCTTTCACCCACCTTTCGTGGTACTCCTAGACCAGCCTGCTGCTGACACAGACTGTGAGCAGACGACAGGTAACAACAGTCCTGCAAGGGGACCGAGAGCAAGGTTCAGCTAGACACGAGCCAACACTAGGAACAGTAGTACACTCCCAACGGGGCTCCTCTGCCACAGAGGGGAGCTTTGCTGTGCTGGCCAGTGAGTGAGGACAGAATCCACCAGGCTGCAAATGACCTCCCGTGGTGTTAGGGCCACCACACAAAAGACCTAAGAGACCCCGCACTGGGGTCACTGGTAAACCAACCACAGTGATGGGTCATTTATAAGCTGACCTGTAATTATGTAAATGGCACCATTCCTTTGGAATCACTGTGTTCTTAGGATCACCTCTAAACTCTAAGGTGATCATCAGTTCTAAACTGTCCAATTGCCAACCCTGCCACGTAGCCGGCCTTCCCTGTCACTACCGCTGGCCAGGGAATGGCAGAAGGAAAAAGAAATCAAGATGCCAAAGGAACACACACAACCCAAGAAGTTGCTACACATGCCCATAGACCAAACACTGACTTCAAAGCCTGGCAGCAGACACCTCGGCATCAAAGAACTAATCCTCTTTTTTTTAAAAAAATAAAATAAAATAGTAACACAGGAATTGTAACTAAAGAAATATGAGTCATACTATAAATATACCAATGTGACTGTCTTTTAGAGAGTGTGTGTGTGCTACTTGAAGAGGCGTGTAAAACCTGCTGGGTTTATGTTCCAAGAGATCAATAAATTCAAAATAGTGAATCTCCACTGGCTTTTATGGTTTCACAATGGCTAGATCGATTCTCTGCCATTCTTAGTGATACTTGTAAGACACACAAATTACATGTGGGTTTTTTTTTTTAATGTTCAGGGCTCTTCCCTAACTACTCCAAAATTCCAGAGGCAGTGCTCAAGCCCCTCTTTCTCAGAGGTTCCTCGTATACATTAAAAGTTGAGAACCAGAGCTTTAAATCATAGGCAGATATGAAGATCCCCCGCTGAGGGGTAAACACACAATGGGATCAAATTACTCTGTTAATTTAAAGTCAGTGAATACTAGATTTTTCCCAAAGTCTACTGGACTTACTCCAAAAATGCTGAGAGAAATTGCAAAAAGACCGGTTCCCCCCCCCCCCCCAGGCTGGCTTACGCTCCTGTGTGCTAATGTAAGCCTGATTCTGTAAAGGGACTGGTTTTGTGCCTTACTGTTAGAAACCGAATCTGCCTTCTCTTGTTTAATCCAAGAAGGGATCATTGCTGAGAGCCAAATCAGGACCAAGAGAAGAAACTGACTTAGGGTTTTGTTCCCAACAACAAGCCCCGGGTGCTTGGGAGGCAGTGTTTGAGAAACTGAGAAAAAAAAAAAATCAAGTGAGAGATACGCAATAACGCTTCTGCTCAAGGGGGCGAGGAGGAGTCAGGGCCTGAGGGATTACATGGACACAATGCAGAAGCTGGATACAGCGGCCACATAATCTGTCAGAACAATAAACAGGTTCCAGTTTCACTGACTGAAGGTAGTCTTGAAAATCCATGCCCTACCTTCACAACCTTCATGGAAGGAGTGTCAGCAGCCCTCTAAGTAGGAGCAGAGGCGACCTTGGACGGGATGGGATGGGTCAGGACGGGAGACTCTCTTGCCTTCTATTCTTCTGAATTTCCTAAATATTTCCATAGGCCAGCCACTTGGTTTTTAAATAATTTATGTTCAAACCACTCTGTGACTTCAGGGCCATGCCCCGTGCTTGGGGGAGGGGAGCTATTAGTAAATGTATAAGAAATGGCTTGTCCATTCAAAGAGCTAAAATCTTTTATAGAGATAAGTCATCCTCATATAACGCAGAACAATAAGGGAGACTATAGGAGGTAGTACAGATAGTCCCTAAGGTATGCCACTGTTCATTAGTAAGCCAGCTATTTAGAACTTGGAAAAAAATACTATAAAGAGAGGTTAGGTTCCCAAGCAGTCCACAAAAAGCCAATTTATCTCTTCATACTGAACCTGATCCCAAGCTTCACTCGCTATGAGGAAGAGCAAAAGGTACCCAATAAATATTTGTTGACTGCATGCTCGGGTGACATGACAGAACTGCAACGCTGCAGAATCCAATCAGCCCAGTGCCTTGCACACTGGGGATGCACAGTAGTGTGTGTGTGTGTGTGTGTGTGTGTGTGTGTGTGTGTGTGTTTCTCATTCACCACCTACTAATGTGACCTTCTGGGGGACTCTGCAAAAAATAAAGGGAGCAGGAAAAGCCAATCTACAGGACTCAGGACTCTCAGGAGGTGGGAGAGGCCATGAAGGAAGTCAGTGTGAAGCAGAACACGGCAGACTGGACCTCTGAGTATAAACTGGAATCAGAGCCTTGGACACAGCCAGGACAGGTGAAATATGGCCTTCTTAGAGGAGCTTTGTGGGATAGCACTGTGGAAAATCAGAGCCCCTCCCCTGACACAGCACACCCTGTGCCCTCGATCTGCTTTTTCTCCACGGCATTTATTACGTGCTGTCAGTTAGCTGTCCACTGTCTCACTCCTTCTGCACCAGAAAGGAAGTTAGAAAAGGGCAGTGTTTTTCTGTCTTGTCTCTGCTATATACCCTCAGAGCCTAGGATAGTGCCTGGCACTAAAAAAATCACTTAGTGAACATTGTGGAAGGAAGGAAGGAAGGAAGGAAGGAAGGAAGGAAGGAAGGAAGGAAGGAAGGAAGGAAGGAAGGAAGGAAGGAAGGAAGGATGGAAGGAAGGAAGGAAGGGAGGGAGGGAGGACATACACACTGCCTCAAGCAGAACCTTCCAGTGAACACATGACCTGAGTTACAAGTTGTTTTGTACATACATACATAGATCATTCCACATGCACCCAAGCAGAGGCCTGCTAATTCATGAAAATTATCTGAAAAATGAATGACTTGGACAGGAATGCTTTAGTTAGGGGAGGGGAAAATTTGAGCTGGAGGGATCAGGGAGAATTAATGTAGCAGGTGGAATTTAAGCTGTGCTTTAAACAGGAAAGCAGAGGAAGGGGAACGGTTCCAGCTAAGTCAATGCATGAGTTTACCATATCAGGAGGTAACTGCATAGTTAGTGCAGGGCCTGGGTCTGAACTCCAAAGCCCAGACTCCTCACCAGGGTCTGCCTACCCCCATATAATCATTCTTCGAGCTCGGGAAACAAGAAGCCCTCGGAGAACAAGGCAGAGTCCATCCTGTTTATGGCTGACTTCCCTAGCCCCTTAGCTGAACAGTAAGAATGGATAAGCTGGATGAGCAGGCATGGGCTCTGGACACAAGTCTGGACAATTTCAAGCAGTAATTGGCTCACAACTGCTCACATGAGTCCGTGAGGATCAGCAAGAACTTGGGCAGGATCAGCAAGCAGATACCATGCTCTGCCCCAGCATGAAGCGGCCAAAATCTAAGGCTGCAGTTGCTGGCAGCCTTTCATCCTCAAGCGGGGACAGGATGCTGCAGTGCATGGGGCCAAAAGAGGGGAGGCAGCGCCTCCAGCACTTCCGTCATCGGTCAAATCTCCAGCAGGTGCTTGCCGCTCTGTGGCCTGGAGACCTGACACACCACTGAGATAAAAACGGGAGCGAGTATCTGATGGTCACAACCACCATACTAAATGATTCTCAGATGGCACCACTATGTCCCTGGAAACCCAGCTGGGAGAGGGAATGAGAGAGAAAGTACCCTCTGCCATTCTGACTAGGAGTGTCCTGTTTCTTCCACTGGTTTAATCCTACACTACAAGCACCATTTAGGTATTCCCAAGTCACTGGCTCAACTGAGACTTTTAAGTGCTATGATTAAAAGCCCCCTCCGAGAAGACCAGGCTCCAGAGAGGGCACTGCTAAGTTTTCACTTCAGCTGTTCATGCCCATCACGGGTTCTGGCAGGCGCCCTTCCCTCAGTCCAGGATGCAGCCACTCCGGCACCAGAGCTGACACTGAGGGGGAGGAGATGGCGCAGAAACACAACAGATACATAGAACCGCAGTGGGGGCTACAGAGATTGCTCAGCGGTTAAGGCATTTGCCAGCAAAGCCTAATAACCCCAAGTTCGATTCCTCAGTACCTACATAAAGCCAGATGCACAAAGTGGCACATGCATCTAGAGTTCATTTGCAGTGGCTGGAGGCCCTGATGCACCCATTCATTCTCTCTCTCTCTCTCTCTCTCTCTCTCTCTCTCTCTCTCTCTCTTTCTGCTTACACACACACACACACAGCAGTGGGGAGCAGGGCTGGAGGATGCCAGGTTGTCACACCCTGTCAGCAGGATCAGCCTCCATCAGTTTGAGGAGTTCCAATGTCCTTAGGTGCATGTGAGCCCATACTGTCCATACTCAGCCCACACTGCCCTCAGGTGCACATGAGCCCACACTGCCCTCAGGTATATATGAGCCCATACTGTCTACACTCAGCCCACACTGCCCTCAGGTATATATGAGCCCATACTGTCCACACACAGCCCATACTGCCTTCCCTGCAAAAAAGCACAGTAAGTAGATGGTGTTGTTTTAAACCACACTTCTGGATAGATTTTTATGCAGAAAAGGAGAGCCCACATAGAAATGAGTATTTCCAATTTGAACACTCAACCAAAGGGGCTAAACAAATGGCTCAGTGGTTAAGGGCCAGGGGAGGTCTGAGACCACTCAAGTTTGATCCCCAGGATCCACATTTCTTTGTGTGTCTGTAACCCCAGTCCTGTGGGGAGCAGAGAGTGGAGAATCAAGCTCTAGGATTAGTAAGAGACTCTGACTCAAGCAGGATTGGGCAGAGATAGGACGAGGAGGAGGACACCTGACATTCCCCTTTGGCCACTGCCATCAAGTACATGCCGCCACATGGGGTGCCACATGGGCTCCTGCACATTGCACATGTGCACACACCCACACATCTAAAGGACTCACAACACCAGGACCACACTTCTCCTTGGCAGCGAAGCCATGGCATGTACTTCCCAGTCTGTCACTGTCTATCATCTCACCCCAGCAGGGAGTAATTCCGTTGCTTTGTGTCTTAGTTGGGTGTTGTCTTGTGGTAAAGACAGTGAATATTATAGTCCATATTCTCAATTCATATCTAGTAGACACTCTTTAGAAAACTGTCATCCCCACCAAGGCTGGTGTCTGCACACTTAGGAGCCACAATTCCACTCCTCCTGGGCAAATAGCTAAGGGAACATGTACAGAAATCCCCAAAGATGGGCAAACTGTTCACAGCAGCACTACTCCCGATAGCCCCAAACCGGCCAAATGAACCCACCAAGCCTGGAGAGATGGCTCAGTGGATAAAGTACTTGACACACTAGCGTGAGGACCTGAGTTTCAATCTCCAGAGCTCATGTAAAGGCAGTTGCTGTAAAGGGCATCTGTAATCCCAGCATGCCTACGCAAAGATAGAAGGCAGAGACAGGAGAATTCCAGGGGAGCTCAGGGTCCGACTAGCCAGAGAACACCTTGTGAACAGTGAACTATCTAGCCTCAAACAAGGTAGGAGCTATACTCAAGGTTGTCTCCCGACCGGCATGCATCCACCATGGCACTCACACACACAGCCATCATCAACAAACGCAGCATCAATCTCACAGTGTTCTATCCAAGAAACCAGACACAAATGTTGCAGAACTCCACACAGATGTAGCTCCAAACTCTGGTATCAGAAGCAGGGCAAGTGGGGAGGGGGTAGTTCTGGGATCTGAGGGATGCTTGCTTGTGTGCTCTTAAAAATGCATGAAGTTGTGCGATAATGATCTGCAAGCTTTGATGTGTGACATCCCGCTGGTGAAAACGCAGCACTGAGTTACCTGTTACTATCTTTCTGAACATGACGTCTGTGTTAACCAGTGAACATGCCAGGGACAGAGAGAGATGTTCTGTTCAGACCAGAGCTGAACTGTCTTTCTTGGCGTGTGTGCTCATGTCTGTGAGAATGGGCGCACATGTCATGATATATGTGTGGAGGTCAGATGACAACACTAAGGTGTTGGCCCTCAGCTTCCACCTCACCTGAGGCAGGATCTGTATTCACCAGGCTAATTGACCACAAGCTTCCGGTGGATTCTCCTGTCTCCACCTCCCTTCTTGTCCTGGGTGAGCTGAAATTACAGATGCTTAGAGCAGTGTCCAGTTTTTTTTTTTTTTTAACATAGGATCCTGAGACCCAAACTGACATACTCACACTGGTTTATCACTGAGCCAGCTCCCCAGCCCAAGCTTCATTTGAATAAAAGGTTGGAAGTTTTAAAAAAGTAGATGATTCTGACGTGTTTAATGTTGGGTGCCACTAGAAACGACAGGAAAGGATGAGCTGTGAGCACACACACAGCATCTGCCTTACTTCACTCACTGCATTACCTGTGAGCCATGGGCTCTGGGGCTTGCATACACTGACTAGCACAGAAATCTAAACTTCATTTCTCACACTAAATATACTAGATGGATGGGTTTACTGTCCCCAAAAGTTTCTTTTCTACTACTCGGCTATCAAGAGGGACTGAAAATGGCCCCTGGAGAGGGTTTCCAGGAGCACTGAAGGTAATATCTAGACAAAACTCAGGAAGTAGAGGCAGGATGGCAAATTCAGAGTCAGCCTGAGCTACACAGCAAGACCCTGTCTGGAAAGAAAAACACACACACACACACACCACAAAATAAACAAGGAAACGGCATTAAGTGCATAATGCATTACTAAACTTTATTTAAAGATGGGGTTATAGATGATTGCAAAGTTGTTTGTTTTTTTTTTAACAGAGGCACCCCATGGTTGGACACTGCTCACTGGAAGTCCTAGCAGTACCTGACACAGTGATTCTGAAGGGGCAGAAAGCCCACAGTTACATCCCAGGGTGACACACCAGGCCTTTCCCAACTACGTGGGAAACTTAAAATTTTGTTTTGGTTGGGTTTGATTTTCAAGGCAAGGTCTCACTCTAGCCTAGGGTGACCTAGAACTCACTCTGTAATCCCAAACTGACCTTGAACTCACAGGGATCCTCCTACCTCAGCCTCTTGAGAGCAGGGACTAAAATTTAGGATTTTGCTAGGACCTGGATCTTCCCCCTAGGCAGACCTTTCCTTTTTAGGACATTTGAATTATTTCTCCGCTGCTTTGGAGATCAATGCCTGAGTGTTAGGACAGGAAAGCTTTGCAAATGGGATGTAAGCTTCAAAGGAAGTTGTACAGCAGAAAACAGGATCTCAAACTTCCTTGATTTTTTTCCAACCTGCAGGTGTGGAGCTCCCTCCCCTGGCAACTGATCAGGCAGGTTAGAGAGAACCAACAAGACCTCAGGAAAAGTCAACTCAAATTTTTGCTATAATAACCAATACCTAACTCTGGGAATTATTGGTGTAGAATCCAGCTAATGCATAAGACCAGGGCACTTGGTTTAAAAATTATGGATACTATCTAAATAAAACTCCACACTAAATTATCCATTATATCTTGAAACAATTCCACTTACAGAATTATTCCCAAATGAAAAAGCTGTGTAAAAGTTTTCTTTGAGCCTAATTTAAATAAAACCATTCAAGCCTACTGTCCTGTCCTAATTCCTAATTTGGGAGCCATGGATAAGTGTCAGGTGATCTTGGCTCTCCAAACTTGGTGAAAAGGGCAATATTTATTTTATTTTTTAATATTTTATTTATTCATTTTCAAGCAGAGAGATAGAGAGAGAGAGAGAGAGAGAGAGAGAGAGAGAGAGAGCGAGCGCGTCAGGACCACCACCTTGTGGGTCTGGCTTATGTGGGTCCTGGGAAATTGAACCCAGGGCCTTAGGCACTGGAGGCAAGTGCCTTAACCGCTGAGCCATCTCTCCAGCCCAAGGGGCAATATTTATAGAGAGCTAGTCTCCAGCTTTTCTTCAAGTTCTCCAAGGGACCCATGCCCCCAAAAGATAGGACCCTCCATCTTAAAACATATTGATCAAAGGATTCTTCCTCCACTGCATCTTTTTTTTTGCACTAATTTTTTTTTAATGCATGCAGCTAGAAAAATTAGACAGCACTAACAGTATTTCTATTTCCTGGGCCCTTCTCTTGAAATCTTCAACCTTTGTTTAACTTTTCAGCAGTTTCTAGCACAGGATTTGTAACACTTTGACCTTTTTTTTGGGGGGGGGGGTTCGAGGTAGGGTCTCGCTCTAGCCCAGGCTGATTTGGAATTCACTATGTAGTCTCAGGCTGGCCTCGAACTCACGGCGATCCTCCAAATGCTGGGATTAAAGGTGTGCACCACCTTTAGGGCTTACATTTGGCTTTTTTTTTTTTAATCCTGGGCGTTGCAGGATGCTCCCAAACGTCCCACACATGCACACACCCACGACAGCACCCCAAGTCCGTGCATGCGGGAGCTCGCGTGTCTCGGAATGAAAAGTGATTCCCCCCCCCCAAAAAAAAACCCCAAAAACTGCAGAAGGGCCCTGGGCGGGGGGTGCGCGGGGGACGACGGCCACTCACCAGGTCGCGGATGAGCTGGTCCACCAGCGGCTCCCCGCCCCCGACGCCCGCGCCTGCGCCCTCGCCCTCGCGGACCGGAGGGGAGCGGGACCGGCTGGCCGCCTCGGGCCTCTCGGTCCGGCTCGCCGTCGGGGGCCGCCCCGCGCCCTCCAGGAGACCCTGCGCCAACGCCAGGTACCCCGAGGCCGGCTCGCCGCCGCGTCCCACGGACACTTCCGGCCGCCGCGGCCGCCGCTCCGCAGCCTCGGGCCGCCGCCGTCTCCTCAGAGCCTGGGCCTGAGCCAGCTCGTCCTGCCAGCGCCGGCGGAATTCGTCCAGGCTCTGTTCGCCCATGGTCTCCGCGGCCCCGGCCAGCTGCCACGGGACGGTCCTACCGCCGGAAGGCTCCGCCGAGGCCGAAAACTGCCGGGAGCCCGGCTCTTAGGTTCCGGGTGAGACGCCACGCCCCCAACAAGCCACGCCCCCAACAAGCCACGCCCCTCGCACTGTCCTAGTGCGCTGTCCAGGACCCAGATCCTTAGCTTTACTGCTTAGAGCCTTTCCCAAGCTCCAGCTGCACCAAGCACTTCTCGTTCAGCCAAATTAACATATGTGTGTGTGTGTGCGTGTGCGTGTGTTTATATATGTTTATGTGTGTTTATTATGTGTTTATATGTATTTATATATGTTTGTGTGTATATATATACATATATGTGTGTATCATGCATTTTTTAACTACTACTATGTCAGGCATTAAGATTTTTTTTGTTTTTCAAGGTATGGTCTCACTCTAGCCCAGGCTGCTGAGCTGAAACTCATGTGGCCTTGAACTCCTACCTCTGCCTCCCAAGTGCTAGGATTAAAGGCATGCCACCAAGCTGGGCTGGCATTGAGAATTTATTACTTAAATATCTCTCTCTCTCTCTCTCTCTCTCTCTCTCTCTCACACACACACACACACACACACACATCTTTCCCTTCCTAAAGCTTAACAAATGATGTGAATGTTTCACCCTGTGGGAAGGTGTAGAAAAATAGCAAATAGGGGTGAGGAGATAGCTCAGAAGTTAAAGGCACTTGCTTACAAGCAAAGCCTGCTGGTCCCAATTAGATGTCCCCCCAATATCTACATAAAACCAGATGCACGAAGTGGTGAAGCATCTGGAGTTAGTTTACAGTGGCTGGAGGCCATGGCATGCCCATTCTCCTCTCTGTCTCTGTCTCTGTCTCTCTCTCTCTCTCTGTGTGTGATTCTCTCTTCTTGCAAATAAATTAATAAGAATATTTAATAAAAATAAAAAGAAGGCTGGAAAGATGGCTCAGGGGTTAAGGTGCTTGCATACAAAGCCTAACAACCTGGGTTCAATTCCTCAGTACCCATGAAAAGCCAGATGCACAAAGTGGTGTATGTACCTGGAGTTCTTTTACAGTGGCTGGAAGCCCTGGGCTACCTATACAGTCTCAGCCTCTATCTGTCTGTATGTCTGTCTGTCTGTCTGTCTGTCTATCTTTAATATCTCTCTCCCAAATAAATGAAAAAATAATTTATTTTTGATTTTTCAAGGTAGGGTCTCACTCCAGCTCAGGCTAGCCTGGAATTCATGTAGTCTCAGAGTAGCCTCAAACTCAGGCCTCCCACCTCTGCCAGGCATTAAAAGATGCGCAGCACAAAACCTGGCCATTTTTTAAAAAGAAAAAACACCAATAAAACCAAGTCAAAGTAAGGATATACCACTTAAACTGGGAGCGAAGCAGAACAGCCAGGTGTGATGGTTAGGTTTTGTTGTCAACTTGGATCTTTTTAATTATCTTGGGTGGGTCTCTGAGGATGTTTACAGGAAGGCAGCCTCTCAGTAGGGGGTTAAGATATAAAGAAGCTCAAAGAAGCTAGAAGTAAACATCCTTTCCTGTGTGGGCAGTGCAGGAAGGAAATTCCAGAGACTCGGGAAGCCATTAAGTCTGGGGAAGGGTTGTAAGACCCCACCCTAAGGCTATATAAAGGGGAAGAAATTCCCTCCTTGGCCCTCCTGCCTGTTTGCTGTTCTGTGTGTATGGTGTAGGTGAGGTGATGGGTTTTTCCTCTCTGCTCGGACCTGTGAAAGAGGGCCAGGCTCTTTCACTGTTACGGAACTTCCCCTCAATCTGTAGTTTTAATAAACCCTTTCCTCCCCAAAACTGTGCCTGGTTTGAAGATTCATCCCAGTGGCATGTGGCTGACTACGACACCAGGGGACGGATCAGGAGAGATTTCTGGAAGGGACTACAAGACCAAGGGCATTAAGGTAGAAAAGCAAGTGGTTAAGGAGGCCATTCCATGTTCACAGTACCTTGCACCTGCCCTTCCCTCTGCTTTCTCCCCACCTGACCCTAACGAACGCCTGCCTGCACATCTTTTGTATCTGCATCCATGATTCCCTTCATCTTCCAATCCCAGTCCTGCTGCGCATTTTCTCGGCATCTCGCACTTCTCATCACAGCACATATGTATAATTTGTAATTTTATACATGAGAATTCTCATCACTTCCTCCCTTCCAGACTAGCGGCTCTTAGCTCCGAAGCTGGTCATTGCTAGGGATTCAATAACTATTTACTGAACTAAAATGACCCTTTTACAGATGAGGAAACTCAAATAGAAAAATTTGAGCAATTTGTCCCAAACCACACAGCTGGTACTTTGCAGACTCAGGATTCCAATCTGTGTGTGTGTGTGTGTGTGTGTGTGTGTGTGTGTGGTGTTGTACACATGATCACACATGTGTGCAGGTTACATATATGCTTGTGGAAGTCAGGGGTTTATGTTGGGTGTCTCCCTCTATCATTTTACTTGACAGAGTCTCTCATTTGAACCCAGAGCTTACTGATTAGGCTAGTTTGCCCACCCAGTATTTACATGGGTGCTGGGGATCCAAGATCCTGTTCTCATGCTTGAGTGACAGGCAAGCACTTTATCTATTGAGACCCTAATTTTTTTTAACTCTAGACCTAATCAGTTATTCATTAAGTCACACAGGCCATATGTCTAAGCTAGTTAGGAACAGAGTGGCTTCCTCGGCCATTAAATTTTTTTTCACCATAGTGATCTTAACAACATGGTTATGAACAGCCTGGGCTCCTCAGTCAGACAGACTGATTTAGGTGGAAATCCCAACACCCTAATGTACCACACCATGTCTTTCAACAGTTCTGCTGCTACAAATTTATCTTAAAGGACAGATATTAAATAAGTAAATAAATAAACAGAACACAGGATGAGTTTAGAGCATACATTCAGTGTTGTTTACAGTACTGAACATTGGAAGCCATCTAAGTAAAACCAATAGGATACTGATTAAACGAACTATGCCTCATTAGCATATAAGAAAGATCTTAACATAGTGGCTGACCTATGAGAGGCCTGATCTTGTTCATTCATTTTCAGCACCCAAACCAGAACCTGGACCATGGTAGCTGCCTAATATACAAGGAATGAATGTTGTGGGTGAAATACTATGAAACTATTAAATATTATCTTAGAGATGAAAAGTGAATCAAATTTTTACACTGTTGCCAAGTTGACGGGAAAAAAGCCAGAATTCATACCAAATTTATGTGTGCAAATCTGTTCTGTGGCTGCTAGAGTCTGAAATTCATGGGGCTGGTGTTTTGGATTTTCTTTTTTTATTTTTCCTTTTTTTTTTTTTTTTTTTTTGAGGTAGGATCTCACTCTAGCCCAGGCTGACCTGGAACGAACTCTATAGTCCCAGGTTGACCTCAAGCTCACAATGATCCTCCTACCTCAGCCTCCCAGGTGCTGGGATTAAAATCTCGTATTTTGAATGCTCATTCCCCAGATAATAGCACTATGTTGGATGACTTAGCATGAGGAGCCCAACTGACAGAAACATGTCATTAGGGATAGCTTTTTAAATTAATTAATTATTTTATTTATGAGAGAGAAAGAGAGAGAGAGAGAGAGAGAGAGAGAGAGAGAGAGAGAGAGAGAGAGAGAGAGAGGAGTGCCAGGGCCTCCAGCCACTGCAAACAAACTCCAAATGCACGGGCTGCCTTGTGCATCTGTGTTTATGTGGGTACAGGGGAATCAAAGCTGGGCTGTAAGGCTTTGCAGGCCAAGAGCCATAACTGCTGAGCCATCTCTCCAGCCCCAGGAATGGGTTTTTTAAAAACTTCTTTGAGCTTCTTTACATCCTGCCCCCTACTGAGGCTGCCTTCTTGTAAACATCCTCAGAGACCCACCCAAGATAATTAAAAGATCAAGTTGACCTAACCATCACAGAAGGGAAGGGAAGGGAAGGGAGGGAGGAGAGGAAGAGGGGAGAGGAGAGGAGGAGGGGAGAGAAGAGAAGGTAGAGGAGAGAAGAGAAGGGAGAGGAGAGAAGGGGAGAGGAGAGGAAAGGAGAAGAGGGGAGGGAAGAGGCTAGGAGACTGTTGTTGGGAGTGACGATGCCTGTAATCCTAGCAAATGGGAGCCTGAAGCAAGAATATCTGGAGGTCAAGGCCAGGCAGGGTCACATAGTGAGACATTGTATCAAAAACCAGAAAAGATATTCTTATCATTACTTGGATTCTGCCACTTCCAAAAAAGTTTCACATCTTTCTACACAGAACTACCTGTGACCTGCAGAAGTCTCGCCTCTTCCCATCTCTCCTCAATTGGGTCATTCATGCCCTCTCTCCTTTCAGCTCTCAGCTCAGGTGTCACCTCCTCAGATAGGCCACCCTGGACCCCACCATAGAAATATCACAGCCACACAAATTTCCTATCACCAAAATAGTTCCTACCTCAGCAGACCATGTGTTCTTTATGTATTACCAGTTAGACCTTGTGTTCCCTGGGAGGGGAGCCAGATCTTGTTAATCCTTGTATCTCCAGCCCTTCAATGGAGGCACTCAGTAAACTTTGGTTGGTTGGTTGAATGAATGAATGAATGAATGAATGGTGGGGCTCAGAGCCTAAGGTGTTTCTGAAGTTCATTTCCATACATCGTGGATTCTCAGTAAACGTTCATACTACTCGAAAACTACAAGTAACAAAGGCAGGCACACACTGGCACAAATGTTCACACATCACATGCACACCGATTAAGAGAGAGAAACAGGAATTCACTTCTTTTTATTTTTCATAAAGTGAATTCTTTTATTTTTATTTATGAGAGAGAGAAAGTGAAAGAGAGAGAAAGAGAAGCCTAGGGGAGGGAGAGACGAGAGAGAGAAAAGGGGCAGGCCAAGACATCTTGGCCACTGCAAACGAACTCCAGATGCCTGTACCACTTTGTGCATCTGGTTTTATGTGGGTACTGGGGATTTGAACATGGGCATCCAGGCATGTAAACAAGTGCCTTAACTGCTGAGCCATCTCTCCAGCCCAGAAATTCATTTCTTTAAGAAAGAGGAGAGGGTCCCATGACAGACCTCACCAATCTCTACACAAGTGTCCTGGTGGGAGGTGGGAAGCACTGTCTGGTCTAGTCTACTTTGCAGTCTGGTAAAGAGATGTCTTCTTTCTTAATAGAAACATCACTCGGGGGGGGGGCAGGAGAGATAGCTCAGTGGATAAGGCACTTGGCTCCAGTGCCTGAGGCCCCCGGTTCAGTTCCCTAGGACCCACAAGGTAGTGGCCTTGGTGCTCTCTCTCTCTCTCTCTCTCTCTCTCTCTCTTACTCACTCGCTCACTTTCTGTCTGTATCTCTCTGCTTGAAAATGAATAAATAAAATATTTTTTAAAAAAGAAACATCACTCAGTGCTTTGGAGCACTGAGCACTTCAGGATTCTAATCACACACGGAATGAAAAATAGAAAATCAAATATTGGAGCGAACAAGTTGGGATCTATATGGGAGGTTACTAGCAACAAAGTACTAGCCTCTTCTCAGGAGGTCCCCAGTGCATCCTGATGACTCATGGTAGGTCTGTCATGGAATATGAAATACGCCTGAGTCATTTGAAGACATGCCAGTGTCCCGAATTGATTTTAAGACTCATTATATGTGATGGTTTGATCCAGGTGTCCCCCCGTAAAGTTGTGTTCTGACTGCTTGATCCCCAGCTGATAGCAATTTGGGAATTAGAGCCTCCTGAAGAAGGTGTGTCATTGGGGGAAGATTTATGGAGGTTACAGCCAGCTTCCCCTTGCCAGTGTTTGGCACACTCTCCTACTGCTCTTGTCCACCTGATGTTGGCCAGGAGGTGATGTCCACCCTATGCTCATGCCATCATTTCCCCTGCCATCATGGAGTTTCCCCTTTTTCTTCCACAAGCTGCTTTTGGTCGGGTTCTTTCTGTCGGTGAAGAGAAATTTGACTGCAGCACTAGATTATGTAGCCCAGACTGACCTGAAACCACCAATCCTACCAGCTCGGCTCCAGTGTGTGCCCCACTACACCCAGCCAGGAAGCTGAGATGGAGATCAACATGCATCATTCAGGAACATCCTTGGGATTGCTGCCTGTGGGAGGGAGGATTTGGTTCACGGAGAAGTTGAGTTATCATATGGTGCCTGTGGTAGTCTGAATGGATGCCTCCCAACAGATTCAAGAGTTTATTGAAAGCTTGTCTCCAGCCTCCTGGCTGGAGGAGGTGTCACTGTGGATAAATCCTAAGATCCAGCTCTAAGGTGTAACTGGGGGTGGATCTGGAATTCCAGCCTAGGGTATGCAGAGCACTTGAGCTCTGCTGGAGTTCCCTGCTGCTTGGGTTCCCTTTGTGTGTTTGCTTTTGGAAGTGTTCGTGGTAGTTTTTCTCTCTGTTTGGACCTGTGAAAGGGAACCGGCCTCCTTCGCCATTATGGAACTTCCCCTTGATCAGTAAGCTTCAATGAATCCCTTCCTTCCATAAACGGTGTCTAGTTTGGAGGTTCCTCCCAGAGGCTTATGAGCTGACTACAGCAGTGCCTGTGACAGGGACCTCTGTGAAATCCTCTCAAATGTGACAATGAAACTAGGCCTTTGTTCCCTAGGTTGGTCCCTCAGTGGATGCAGACTGACTTTGGAAGGAAATAATGACTAATCAATCCCTATAAGAAACTAAGAGCTGAGTGCAGGCTTCCTGTAGCACTTCCAGAAGCTTCTTCCATTCCATTCCATTGAAGGCTGGTATGTCCCAAACTTGGTTGCACACTGGAGACACCTAGAAGTCTACAACAACAACAACAACAATAATACTGTTTCCATCCTGGAATTCTTGTTTCATTGGTGAGAACTATGCCCCAGCCATCAGAAGGTTTTTGTTTGTTTTGTTTTGTTTTGTTTTTCATGGTAGGTTCTTGTTCTAACCCAGGCTGACCTGGAATTCACTATGTAGTCTCAGAGTGGCCTCAAACTCACAGCGATCCTCCTACCTCTGCCTCCCGAGTGCTGGGACTAAAGGCGTGCACCACCATGCCTGGCTATGCATCAGGAATTTTTAAAGCTCCCCAAGAGATGCTAACCTGTAGCAAAGACAGGTAACCTGTCTCCACCAAAGGCAGCTAAGTGGTGCCTTCCAGCCTAGCCTAGAGTTATTCAATTCTGTTTGACCCATTACTCTGTTCTTTCCTGGGCATCTCTCCATTGCATGGAGCCACTTACTGACTGTTTTACTCCTTGTGAGGGGCTCTGGGACTCAGATGTAATTGACTTACCCATTGCATATCTGTCAGGGTTCAGCTATATAGAACAGAATCCCTTGTACGCAGAAAAGGAATGTCATAGTAGATTAAATTACCAGTTGAGTGGTCTGAAGAAAAGATCCTAGCTGGGCTTTTAGGAATAATTCCAAAGCCAGCCCTTGGAAGGGGGCCTGCTCTGCAGCAAGCAGGAAGCAGGTACCTGTTTTCTCTAAACCACCACTGAGGCCAGGGGATGTAAATGACATCCTATGGGTCAGCCACTGATCCCTGTGGCCATGGAACTATAAAGATTTCTAAGGCTGGTGGCCTCTGTTAAAATTATAGAGTCTGGCTCAGCGTGATGACACACGCCTTTAATACCAGCATTTGGGAGGCAGAGATAGGAGTATCTCTGTGAGTTCAAGGCCACCTTGAGACTACTTAGTGAATTCCAGGTCAGCCTGGACTAAAGTGAGACCCTACCTTGAAAAAAAACAAACAAAAATTATAGAATCTGTCAGGTATTAATGGTTCATGTCTGTAGTCCCAGCACCTGGTAGACTAAGGTAAAGAGGATTTCCAGTTTGAGGCCAGCCTGGGCTACATACTGAGATTAAACTGCCTAGTATTGGACAAGACATCTTTATTTCATCTGCCAGGGCCCAGGGAACATTATTGAACATGAGTAATGCTCTCACGGCTAGCCTGACAACCTCCTCCAGGGAGATGGTGCTGGACACTGAGGAAACTCAAACCTCATCAGAGCAGAACAGCAGATGCTGCTGAGAGCTCAACATATAACATGCTCCCCAAGACTCAGGGAACATTGTAGAAGAGGGTGCTGAAAGAATGTAAGAGCCTCAAGATGGGATGGTGTACTCTGAAGCATTGTCCCTGCTTACAGAGACGGACTGGTGCATTGGTGATCTCACAGTGATTACCGGTAACTCCACTGAGGAGGAAGGCCCTCGGTGGAATGGAGTCGGGGAGAGAGACATAAGAGTATAAGCTGATGGGAATACGACCAATTTGCAATATGTTTGTACATTATTCTCAATTTAAAAAAGAAGGGCTGGAAAGATGGTTCAGTGGCTAAGACGCTTTTCTGCAAAGCCTAAAGACTCAGGTTTGAGTCCCCAGCACCCATGTAAACCAGATGTGGAAAGGGGTACATGCATCTGGACTTCATTTGCAATGGCTGGAGGCCCTGGCATGCCTTTACACTCTCTCTCTCTCTCTCTCTCTCTCTCTCTCTCTCTCTCTCTCTCTCTCTCTTTCTCTCACGGTGCCTGTATCCCTCTGCTTGAAAATAAATAAAATATTTAAAAAAGAAAAGAAATCACAGGGTCAGAACAAACAATTCTCCAAAGACAGGAATGATGCTGAGCAGACATGTGTTCACTGTCCCCTCAGGACACTGTGGCAATCAGGAAAATCACTGTCATGCACTTCTCCTCAGAGTACGGTAGGGAAATGGGAGGCTCTCAGCCTTCTCCACTAAATGCCTTGCCATCAAATTCCTGTGACTGAACACGGGGAAACACTCTTTTTAGAAAAAGTTTTATGTGTATGCTGTGAACGTGTGTAATACGTGTGTTCATGAGTGTGCATGTGCCATGGCACACACCTAGAAGGCTGAGGACAGCCTGAAAATATTTAATATTTGCCCCCTCCTTCCACCTTGTTGGAGACAGGGTCTCCCTTGTTATTTTTGCTGCTGTGTGTGTAGCAGTGTAACTGACCCATGAACTTCTGTATCCATCTGGCTCTGCTCACATTGATATAGCTGTGTTGGGATCACTTTGTGTCTGGCTTTAGTGGGTGCTGGGGAATAGAACTCAGGCCGGTAGGTTTGCAACCACTGAGCCATCTCCCTGGCTTCTGGGGAAAACATTCTTTTTTTAAATTATTGTCCATAATGAGTTACAATATTTAGTGGGCAAACAATGAGTTGTTATCCCCAATTCCCCGCTGCCCTCCCCTCCCCAATAAGCTGGATAACCTCCTCCATGGGTCATCTGGATCAGTCCTTGTGACAGGGTTAGGGTTAGGGTTATTCTTTACAAATATATGTACCAACTACCATCATGCCATGTCTATTCTCCAACTTCATGCATCCATGAATAAGCAGCATCATGTTGCTTTATTATTATTTTTTTTTTTTTGGTTTTTCGAGGTAGGGTCTCGCTCTAGTCCAGGCTGACCTGGAATTCACTATGTAGTCTCAGGGTGGCCTTGAACTCATGGCGATCCTCCTACCTCTGCCTCCCGAGTGCTGGGATTAAAGGCGTGCGCCATCACGCCCGGCTTATTATTGATTATTTTAAATTTTAGACACAGTGCCAAACCATGTAAATATCTGCCTTATTTTACTAGATATTATTCTTTTTGTTATATCACTATCTATGACTATAGCTCAAAGCTGGTCATTCCATGGGGTATCCTTCAACATGAATAGACCACATATTATTTACCAGTTTTCTTCTTGATGGATATTTTTATCGCTTCCAAGTTTTGGTTACTTCAAAGGAATCTGTAGTGAAGATCTTTGAGCGTTACTGTGAGAGGCTGTCTGGGCAGCAGGTCCTGTCACTTCTCCTCTTCTTCCTCATCAAAAAAAGCCTGATTTTGTCTGGACAGCTTTGTGTCCACCTCAAGGACTGTCACACCTTGTCTAGGGGAGCAATCAACAACGTTTTCCTGCAGAGGACAAGATGATAAGTATTTCAGACTTGCAATTCATAGGTCTCCATCGCAAGAGCTCAACTCTGCTGTTGTGGTATGAAAGCAGGCCAAGGGGACATAAAAACAGCAAGAATCAAGTAATAAGCATAAGCGTGTTCCAATAAAACTTTATTTACAAAAACGGCTTCACCAAATAGAATGTACAAATCTCAAATAAGCTATAATGGTCCACACTATTAGCTGACGATGAGACAAAAGCAAATTAAAAGCCTCAGGAAAGTGTGAATACACACTTATCAGGATGGTCCAAATAAAAATACACTGACAGCACTCACCCACCACGACTCAGGGAACTGAGCGGAAGAGGGGGCGGAAAGATTGTAAGAGCCATGGTGGGGGAGACTATCCAGAGGCATGGCACCCCTCAGTAACAACACACTTGGGCCAGGAGGACCGGGCTGAATACTAGGCTATCCATGGTCCCCTACCGCAAAGACTGATCCAGACGGCCCACAGAGGAGGATATCCAGCTGATTGGGGATGGGGAGGAGGGCAATGAGGAATTGAGGATAACAACTCATTGTTTGCCCACTAAATAATGTAACTCATTATGGTCAATAAATATATATATATTAAAATAAAACAAAAAATACACTGACAGCGTACTTCAATGTGGGAAAGGAGGTAGAGAAATGGATCAATTGTGTATTGCTTATGGGAATGTGAAATGATGCAGCTACTCAGAAAACAGTTTGAGAATTTCTTGGACAATCAAACATGAGGGTTGGGAGATGACTCAGCAGTTAAAGGCACTTGCTTGCAAAGCATGATAGCTTGGGTTTGATTCCCCAGTATACATAAAGCCAGATGCACAAAATGAGGTATGCATCTGGAGTTCATTTAAAGCAGCAAGAGGGCCAGCTGCCCATGTTTCTCTCTCTCTCTCTCTCTCTCTCTCTCTCTCTCTCTCTCTCTCTCTCTCTCTCTCTCTCTCTCTGCTCACAAATAAATTTATTTTATTTTATTCACAAATAAAAAAAATTTTTTTTGGTTTTTCGAGGTAGGGTCTCACTCTAGCCCAGGCTGACCTGGAATTCACTATGTCATCTCAGGGTGGCCTTGAACTCATGGTGATCCTCCTACCTCTGCCTCCTGAGTGCTGGGATTAAAGGTGTGCGCCACCACTCCCGGCTTAAATAAAAAATATTTTTAAAAGAAATGAAAGATGAACTTGACACCTGACCCAGTAATTGCTTTCTAAGCACGTATGTCAGAGAAGGACTCATGTTCTCATGGAAACATGTACACAAATCCTCACAGTCGTTTCACTTCTCATAGACCCACTGAAATTGACCCAGCTAGGCATCGGTGAGTAAATGATAAAACAAATGATGGTCAATCAATACCATTGGATTGTCTGCTGTGGTGTTAGAAAAGCAAACACACACACACACACACACACACACACACACACACACACACGGGAAGCCTAAATAAACCCAGTTGACTGTATTAATATCAGTATCTTGGTTATGATGATACTGTTGCAGTTATCTTCTCGTGGCTAGGGCAAACACCTGACGAGAAGCAGCCTATTGGGAGGAGAGGGTTTATTTCAGGTGTATAGATTCTAGAGCAAGCTTCATCAAGAGAGAGGAAGCAGGTTCACTTTACCATCCATCCAAGGCAGAGAGAAGTGTGAGCAGCACAGGAAGCATGAGCTAACCCTGACACCACCTAGGGCTGAACTCAAAATCCTCCTCCAATGACACACCTCCTCCAGAGGCCTGCTGGAGACTAAGTAGGAAACTTCATCAAAAATATCTAGGGGCTGGAGAGATGGCTCAATAGTTAAGGTGCTTGCCTGCAAAGCCTAAGGACCTGGGTTTGATTCTCCAGTACCCATGTAAAGCCAGATGCACAATGACACTGTCATTGAAAACTTTGCTAATAACTTAACCCTTTTCTGTACTCCTTAAATTGTTTATTCACATTAATAGACCATTTGCTTCATCCACGGTGTAAGATTAAATATTAATATTTATCAAAGAAAATCTAAGTTGAAGCTAGACAGATGCCTGTAATCTCAGCACTTAGAAGGCTGGAGTAGGAAAATCACAAGTTTGAGGCTAGCCTGGGCTACATGGTGAGACCCTGCCTCAAAAAATATATATATATCTGGGGCTAGAGAGATGGCTCATTGGTTAAGGCACTTTCCTGCAAAACCTAATGACCTGAGTTTGATTCTCCAGTATCCACATAAACCCAGATGTACAAAAGGAGGTGCATGCATCTAGAGCTCATTTGCAATAGCTGGGGGCCCTGGTGCACCCATTCACTCTCTGATTCTCTCTCTCTCTTTCCCTCCCTCCTTGGTTGTGCTCTCTCTCTCTCTCTCTCTCTCTCTCTCTCTCTCTCTCTCTCTCGACCAGAAAGCCAAACATCACATATTCTCCCTCATATAATGGCACACCCAGTAACCATAGATTGTTACTAGAAAAACTTCAGAGCCAGGGATGGGATTCCTTCCAGTGAGTTGTTGGCTAGGGAGGTTCCAGAGGCCCCCTAAACATTACAGGCTATTGCCAAGGTTCTTAGTTGCCCACCAGATGAGATGGTAAGACCCTGTTGCTGATGACCACATATGCTTGGGCTGCAGATCACTGAGAAATCAAGCTGGAGCTGAGCTGAAAACCTCCCTGCTCACCAGCTACCAGAAAGCTGGAAAAACCTTATGGGAGAGAGAAGTCATCAACAGTGGTGAACAGCGCTGGACCTTGCAAGTCTTAAGACTGGTCAGTCAGACCAAATGAGCCAACTGGAGCAATAGTGGCACATTTACTGTGGGAGAAACCAACTGCTCTCTAATTGAACTGGAGGCCTGCTCCATGGGAGGGAATACATGCCTGGTAGTGGAGACCTTGGGAGAGATCATGAGCCGTAGGGGAGTAACACCTGCTGTTGTCTGGCTAAATGCATATATTATGCCCACCAAACTGCCTTATGAGCACTTTAAAAAAATGATCATACCCATATAATAATCCTACACTCACTTTGGGCTAGAGAAGCTTCTCTTTTTCAGATGGCAGAGACCACTGAGAATACTCAGAAATCACCATAGTGCTGTGAAGTGACAGTGGAGTGTTCAGCACTGGGACATCTTTATCACACTTCCCGAGGCTCGGGGTCTATTGTGGAAGAGGTGGTGGAAAGATTGTAATATCCAAAGGAAGGAGAGGACTGCTTATATACAATGCAAACTTCCAGACACAAAATGACCTTGATATTTATAACCTGATAATATCTACACTTAATGGAAGGAAAAGATGATGACACTGAAACAAAACAGAGACTAATTGAGAGGGGGAAGAGATATGAGGGGGAGGGAATCATAATGGTTTCTGGTCTATAATTATGGAAGCTATCAAAAAAGTTTTTGAAACTCTTTTAATAAAAAATGCTTTTGAAAAAATGTTGAGAGAGAGAGAGAGAGAGAGAGAGAGAGAGAGAGAGAGAGAGAGAGAGAGAGAGAGAGGACACACCAGGGCTTCTGCTACTACAAACAAACTCCAGATGCATGCCCACACTGTCCATCTGGTATTATGTGGGTACTGGGGAATTAAACCCAGACATGAGAACTTGCAAGAAAGTACCTTCAACAGGGCTGGAGAGATGGCTCAGCAGTTAAGGCACTTGCCTCCAGTGCCTAAGGCCCTGGGTTCAATTCCCCAGCATCCACATAAGCCAGACCCACAAGGTGGTGGCCCTGGTGTGCTCTCTCTTTCTCTCTGTCTCTCTCTCTCTGTATCTTTCTGCTTGAAAATAAAACATTTTTTTAAAAAGTACCTTCAACAGCTGAGCCAACTCTTTAGCCCACATGTGATTTTTAATGTATATTTTAAAATATTTTTATTTATTTGCAAGAGAGAGAGCATGGTTATGCCAGGGCCTCTTGACATTGCAAAGTAACACCAGATACATAGATACATGTCCACTTTGTGCATCTGGCTTTACTCGGGTACTGAGGGATTGAACCTAGACCAAGGAAGCAGCTTCAACAGCTGAGCCACCTCTCCAACCCACATGTAAATTTTTTTAAAAAATTATTTGCATGTAAATTTACACTTGTCTCAATAAAAAATTCTAATTAAAATATATATATATATATATATATATATATATATATATATATATGGCTTGGCCTGGTTGTGTAGGCTTGTAATCCCAACTACTCAGGAGGCTAAGGCAAGAGAATCACAAATTTAAAGCCTGTTTGGACTAGAGTGAGTTCAAGACCACCCGAGGTAAACTTAGTGAGACCCTGGTTCAAAATAAAAAGTAAAAAGAGGGCTGGGGGATATAGCTCAGCAGAAAAGTACTTGGCTAACATCACACACACACACACACACACACACACACACACACACACACACACACACACCTTGATGAAAAGTCTTAATTTGGCCTGCCAATTTCTAATGTAAGGTCATATCACGGAGAGGTCGAGACCGTCCATTATCTGCTAAGATCTGTTATTCCCTCCCCTTTGGTAACAAAACCTCCCCAAATTTTAGGTAAGCACACTGATGCTGAGACAAAAAGACTACACTTCCCAGCATTCCATGTGGTGAGATAGAGCCATCTGACTAGATTTTAGCCAATGGAATGTAAGCAAAAATGCTAATAGTAGAATTCTGGGACTGTGGAAGCACAGGGAGGATTTAGGCAGCCATCTTGGATCATGAGACCCTGTGGAAGAGCTCTGTTGTCTGTTTAGCTGTAATACCAAGAGCATACATCCTACCTTCCTCAGGCTTGTTACGTATGAAAGGGAGATACATTTCCATCTTGTCAAGCTAGTGAGTTTTGGCATGTTTCACACCTATTTTTTTTGCATGTGTATTGTATGGTGTGCAGGTGTGTGTGTGTGTGTGTGTGTGTGTGTGTGTGTGTGTGTGTGTAGGCCAAGGTTGACTTCAAGTGTCTCCTTCTAGCACTTTCCACCTCATTTATTGAGCCTGGGTCTCATTGAATCTAGAGCCTGATGCCAGTGTGCCACAAGGATTCTCTATCGGCTACTCCAGAGCATTGGGGTTATTTAGGCAGGCTCTGCCAGGCCCAACTTTTATGTGGGTTCTGAAGACCCAAGCTTGCCTGGCACATGCTTCATCAACTGAGTCATCCCTCCCTCCCCTTGCCCTCATACCACTTGGGTTTGATACACCCAGTATATTAGTTGATGAGGCTGGGTAACAAGAATACCCCAAGTGAGCAACAGAAATTGGTTCTTTCACAGTTCTGGAAGCTGAACAGGGTGTCCATGAGGCTGTCCTTCCACAGGCCTAGGGGAGAATACTGTGCCTTTTCTAGCTTTCGGTGGGTGCTGGCAATCCTTGGTGTTTCTTGGTTTGTGGAGACAATGCTCTCTCCGTCTTCACACAGACTTCCTTCTAAACGTCTGTGTCCAAATGTCCCTCTTCTTATAAGGATACTAGTCATATTGGATGAGTACCAGTATGACCTCATTTTAATTTCATCCTTTCTGTGAAGATCCTATTTACTTTCAAATAAGGTCACGCTGACAGGTTTCAGATGGAATTTCAATCCAGTGCATACAGCACTTAGTAATTTTTTTTTTTTTTACCAGCCATTGATGTAGAGGTTAGCATTTGCCCCAGATCAAGGGAAGTCTGCTGGGAGGATTCTAATTTTTTTTCTTCATGGACAAGAAATTTGCAGGAAGATGCCTTTTTTCTTCTTTCCTTCTTTTAGTGTTTTTCTTAAATGTGCTATTTAATTAATTTATCTATTTATTTGAGAGAGAGGGGGAGAGAGAGAGGCAGACAGAGAGAGTGAGTATGGGTGTACTATGGCCTCCTGCCACTGCAAACAAGCTCCAGATGCATGCACCACTTTGTGCATCTGGCTTAACATGGGGACTGGGGAATTGTGAGCCATCTCCCCAGACCCCTCTCTTTGTGGGTTTTTTGTTTTGTTTTGTTTTGTTTGGTTTTTTTGAGGTAGAGTCTCACTGTAGCCCAGGCTGACCTGGAATTCACTATGTGGTCTCAGGCTGCCCTTGAACTCACTACAATCCTACCTCTGCCTCCCGAGTAGTGAGATTAAAGATGTGTGCCACCAAGCCTGGCTCTCTTCGTGGTTTTGATGCTTCATTAAAGATCTGCTAGCTGGAACTGGAGCAGCCCATCTTGCTACCACAAGATAATACATCTGAGGACTAAAACCAACGTGATAAAAGACGACAAAGTATACAGTCGGAACCTTGATGAAATTTTGGTACCACAAACCCAACCTTCCTTTGAGCTGGGTGTTGGCACACTTGATGGGCTGCACAGCCTGAGAGAACCATTCAGCTCTGTGCGGCAGTTCAGACACATCCAGGAACGATGCATAAATGAACAAGCATGACTATATCACAATAAAACAATTCTAAAAGGAGGCAGAAGGCCACACAGGCACAGGCTGCAGTGTGCCAAGCCCTGCTTTGAACTTGTCAAGAATAAAAGTCCATGTGATTTAAGTTGGGAAGGATCTTTCTGCTACTTAATCCAAATATAGGCTAAGCGGTAAGTAGTCTAAGGCAAGGTTCTCACACCAAACTTATCGACATGCTAGGACACATAGTTCATTGCATTCAGTAGTATCTTTGACCTCCACACACTAGATGCCAATAGGCCCATCGGTCCTGACAATAAATCCTTGCCAAGGGTCACACAGGGCGCAACAGGGTCCCAGGCTGAGAAACACTAGCCTGCAGTGAATATTTAGAAATGGAGTCACTGGGTCACAGTGTTTACACATTCGCTTTTGTCCCTATCTGACAAGCCGCTCCATAGCGTTCAACCTCACTTATACCCTCATCAGTCTAACTTCAAGGTCAGCAGTTCATGCTTTAAGCTAAGCTCGGTTGCATTTGGTAAGGTGGCTATTTCCTGAGCCAAAGACCACGCTTCTGAATTTGCACAGCAGGGGTGCAGGTGCAAGTTTAATCAGTCCTATGTCTTCTGACTCTTAATCAAGGAATTAGGCTTTATTGAAGTGAGGTTTACCCTTTCTCCTAAGTATTGATGAGACTGTAATTATGGGCTGGTTAATTTTTTTCTCCCCCGCTGTGGGCTTTTTTTTTTTTTACTTACAAGCTAGCTCCTTGGGGGAGGTATCAAATGGATCATTAGGAGGGCTCTGGAGAAAGGGTTACCCCATCTTTCCAGGTATGGCAGGGTTAATAGGGTACACCTGAGGGATGAGAGCATTCTGGTCCACAGCTGTCGGATGGAGTGGACTTTCCTGAGTGATGTAATTGAATCTTGGGCTCGGTGACGTGTGAATATCTCTTTGTTTTCCCAATGGGTTTGGGTCAGTGTCCTTATTTTGTTTCTTAAGTGGGTACTTAATAATCCCAAGACACCATCAAAGACCACAAGTTAGATTTATTAGTGCCAAACACTTGGCATATATATATATATATGTGTGTGTGTGTGTGTGTGTGTGTGTGTGTGTGTGTGTGTGTGTCCTCACTTCAAGCCCAATGATAGGATTTCATCCCCAATCTACAGATGGGAAATTGGATGCTCAGAGCGGTGAAAAAAAAAAAGCTGCAAAGGACCCTGCTGTCACGTTCCATTGCAGCTCTTACTGACTCAGAATGTCACGTCAACCTGTTATAACTAACTTTGAAGCCGGGCGTGATGGTGCACACCTTTAATCCCAACAGTAGTAGGATGGCTTAGAGTTCAAGGCCACCCTGAGACTACATAGTGAATTCCAGGTCAGCCGGGGCTAGAGTGAGAACCTACCTTAAAAACACACACACACACACACACACACACGCACAAAAAAAAAAAAAAACCCTAACTTTGATTCAAGAACTCTGGCCCTCCGAGCTGACTCCTGGCATTAGACCTGGCTCTGGCATGAATACAAGACTTCAGGAAACCCAGCTGCTCAGAGGAGGTAAGCTTGCTGTTCATTTATCTCCATTCAGCCACATGGTGAGGAGAGGCTCATAGGATCTCAAACACCAGGATGGGTAAACATTGTTTTAATTAAAAAATAGACACACACATTTAAGAATTTAAAAATATAGAGAGAAACGGGGACACATTCACAAGATTTGCTCATACGATGTATATACTTATTTATAATAAAGATTTTTAAAATATTAATTTATAATTTCTGATGTTTGTAATATACTCATTTATGATAACTTAGTTTGTAATAAAGTTAATCTCAAATGAAAAACAAAAAAAAGAAAAGATGTACTATAATGGTTTTAAAGCTAAAGAATATTTAAAATTAAAAAAATTAGACCCCCCCCCAAAAAAAAAGAATAGAAATACCTAATCTCTTCCAGTTCAAAACACTTGTGTCGATTTCTCTAAGAGGTAAGGGGATGATTCAGAGAATAAATGTATATATTTATGTATGCTTTTGCATTGTGATAACAATTTCATGTACATCATTGCAGAGTTGAAAGAGGAAAGGCCGCATTAGAATACTTACCTTTCACTCACTCATTGATTTATTCCACCACTCAGTCAGACATCCATTAATTAATTCAGCCATTCAGTCAGTCATCCATCCACCCATCCATTCACCCAGTCCATCTTTGTTTCAAGAAGTATTTACCAAGTACTATGTGCCCAGCACAGAATTTGTTTGACGAAGAGGAAACCTGCATGGACTAGACCACATGCCTTCTCCCCGGTACCTGAGAGAGCTTGCACTTCCCCGAAACTGACAGGAAAGTTTTCTTTGAGTGAATTTATTAATTGGATTTCCATGAACCTCTTTCCAAATAACTCCCTCCTTTTCTCTCTCTATCTCTCTATCTACCTCATACTGTTTCTCTAGGGCCTTGCTATGATGCCAAGGTTTGCTTCAAACTCATTATGTAGCCCAAGCTGGATTTGAACTCATAATCGATCCTTCTGGTGTTGGGATTACCAATGTGCACCATTATATCTAAATAAAAGAAGGTGTGTGCTCAGAACGGGCTTTAAAAAAAACAACAACACAGGGCTGGAGAGATGGCTTGGTGGTTAAGGCACTTGCCTGTAAAGCAGAAGGATCCGAGATTGATCCCCAGTACCCACATAAAGCCAGATGCACAAGGTGGCACATGCATCTGGAGTTTGTTTGCAGTGGCTGGAGGTCCTGGTGCACCCATTTCTCTCTCTCTCTCTCTCTCTCTCTCTCTCTCTCTCTCACATAAATAAAAAACCTACAAACTTTGGGGCCACCTAGTACTCATTAAGATCTTGGGTAGTTTATATAAACACTCTGCCTCATTTTTTCACCCACATTATTGGACTAATACTTGTATTTGCCTTCTCACAGGGTTACTAGGAGAACTAAATGAATTCATATATCAAAGTCACTTAAAATAGTATCTGGCACAGATCAAGCCCTCTATTAAGTGTTCATGAAATCAAAAATTATAATGAAAAACTCTCTCTCTCTGTCTCTCTGTCTCTGTCTCTCTCTCTCTCTCTGTGTGTGTGGGGGGGTTCCTGGGAATCAACTCAGGATCTGGTTTACACTAGCAAAAACTCATTTTAAATTTTTGTGTTAGGAAAGAGTTGTAGCTACATGATCCCCTTTAAAATTCCCCTCATGCATACAAGGCACGTACTCTACCACCGAGCTATATTCCCAGCCCTCTTCATGCTTTTTAGTTTAAGACAAGGTCTCACTAAGTTGCCCAGGCTGGCCTTGAACTCCTTCTGTAGCTCTGGAAAGCCTTGGCAGTCCTTAATCTCACCTTCCTGAATAGCTGGAGTTATGGGCCTATACCACCAAACCCAGGCCTATGTAAAATCTTAACCGAGCCAGGCATTGTAGCGCACACCTTTAATCCCAGCACTCAGGAGGCAGAGGTAGGAGGATCACTGTGAGTTTGAGGCCACCCTGAGACTACTTAGTGAATTCCAGGTCAGCATGGGTTAGAGTTAGAGCAAGACCCTACCTCGAAAAACAAAACAAAAATGTTAACTGTGTGGGCTGGGCTGGGGAGATGACTCAGTGGATAAAGTTCTTAGCACTGGAATACTTGAGTTCTGATTCCCAGACCCCATGTAAAAGTTGGAAGCCGTGGTGGGCTTCTGTAATCTCAGTGTGCCTACCATGAGAAGGAAAGCGAAGTCACAAAGAGATGAGCAACAAGGAAAGACCCTGCCTCAGGATGAGGTGAAAGGAGAGGACCAACCCAGATGTTGTCCTCTGGCCTCTACAGGCGCACTGTGACATAGCTTCTATTCTCTCTCACACACATATACGCTTATTAAATGCTAACAGCACACTAGACACTGTGCTCAAAGGTTACCAGCATGACCTTATTTAAATAATCCTGGGAGGTAGGTACTCTTATTATTTCCTCCTTGAAGAGACAGAGCCTTTAAAAAGCCATGCTCCCCAGAAACTCCATAGAGGGAGAGGGCAGGGTTTCTCTAGCGTTGAGTAAATTTTAGGGACTGACTCATTGTTGGCAAGACAGAAGTCTTCTGTGTCTCCCGGGTTTCCATCATCCCCCTTTCCTCTTCCTCTGTTGCGTGATATGTCTCCATGGCCAAAGCTGTACTCTCTGCTGTAGAAAACATCCAAGCTGTTGGGACCCGACCCAGCGCCACCTTGCAAGCCCAGCCTTTGGAGGGGCAGGCTTCCAAACTGGGTAATAATCGTCCCATTAAAATTAATGTCCATGAAGTGAGCCATTAAAAGCGTGCAGATTAAAAAGGGGGGGCGGCGTTCAATTTAAATCCAAAGGGCTTTTTAAATCGACACAGTATCTTCATTCTTGGACCGCTACACTCCGGCGATGGATCAGGTCCCCTCTGCAAAGACAGAGGGATTAAGGAGGGGAATCCCAGGAGGTAGGGAAGTGGTTCTGGCCAGAAGCAAAGGGAACCAAGGTTTATCCAGAGCCCACTGCATGCCAGGTACTTGGCACACACTTCTTGTATTTAGTCTCGGCTGGTCTTAGGAGGGAGTGTTATTCCCAGAATACAGGGGGCAGTGTAAAACCATGGCTAAAAGCTTAGTGCCTGCTGCTGACTGACCTAGTTTAGGTCCAAGTTTCCTTGTGCTTGGACAAGAGGCCTCATCTACCTGGGCCTCCGGTTCCTTATCTTGACCACAGAGCACAGGCCAG
>PVHP010001239.1:0-111065 GCA_004024765.1 Zapus hudsonius | reverse complement strand
CTGCTGGGGTACCCTGCTGTGGACCCCAAGCCGATGCAGAGGAGAGGCCAGGGGCCCGGGTCTCAGCCCTGCAATGAAACCTCCGCCGCCGCGGAGAGCCTGGAATCCGCCCCCTCTAGTTTCATTTTTTACATGTATTTATCCAATTTGTCCAGCGCCATTTGTTGAAGATGCTGTCCTTTATCTAGTGAATTATGTTGGCTCCTTTGTCAAAGATCAAGTAGCTGTAGTTACTCACACTAAGGGCAGGGTCTTCAATTCTGTTCCATTGGTCTGTTTGTTATGCCGGCACCATGCTGTTTTTGTTACTATAGCTTTGTAGTATAACTTTAGATTGGGTATGGTGATGCCACCCAAGGTGTTTCTTTTGCTGCAGATATTTGTGGATATATACCCGAGGCCTTCTACCATTCCAAATAAATTTTGAGACTATTTTTTCTTTCACTGCAAAGATTGATGCTGGAATTTTTATTGGCATGACATTGAATCTGTATATTGCTTTTGGTAGAATTGCCATTTTCACAATATTAATTCTACCTATCCAGAAGTGTGGAAGGTCTTTGCTGTTATGTTGAACTCAGGCAACACCTCAGTTTCCCTCGGGAAACAGTGTGGCACACTTCAAGAGAAGTGTCAACACAGAAACCAGACCCTAACAGAAAGGCCTGCCTTATAAACAGGAGATACAGCCCCCCCCCTGTGTCTCTGTCTGGCTGAAGGGACATCCATTCCCCCATTTGGGCCACCTGGGCACTTCCCCTTAAAATTCCCAACCTGCCCATCCAACGTGCTCTTTCTCTGCCCTGGTACAATAGCCTGGCAGCTCCTATTTTCTCTAGATAAAGTCTGTTTTCAGAGTGGCCTCGTAGTGGTCTTGGTCACTTTTATATCTTACATCTGGTGCCTACCCGGGTAAGGGGACACCCCCGGTTGTCCCCTCAGGTGACCAGACCCCCTTCCTCGACCAGACCACTGCAAAGCTGCCATTGGCCCTCTGAAAGCCTGGATCGTCTGTCTGCTTGCCGGCTCTTCCACCCACCAATTCAGCTTTGTTCCTTCACTCTCCCTCATTCCTTCTCTCTCGTGTGCCCACTTCTGGGCTCACTCCAGGTGTTGGGACAGATGCACTCCTGAAACCTCTGGGTCTCTCTCTCCGGCCTGACACACCCCAAGGGGCACCTTGAGAGTTGTCTTGCCACATGGGACACACACTCTCTCTCTCTCTCTCCCAGCAGCTCCTTTGCAGCCCCCCCTTAACCGTCAGGTTTTCGGTCTCTTCTCGCTCTCTCCCCAACACAGCGGCTGCGCATGGATGGTGCTGGGGGATCCTAAACCTCTGTGCCCCCTTCTCTTTGAGGGCCTGCAGAGCCCCAGGGAAATACGCTGGACTCATGTTAAGTTTTGATACCGAATGATGATGTAGGTCACCCCTCCCCCCTGCCCTTCACAGGAGCCACTCAGTGACCTCCTGGTGGCCATCCAGGATGCCACCCCCCTGGCCCCCCCCACGAGACTCTCTGCTTAACAATGGAGGATCCAGGGCAGCAGTCCAGACCACAGACAGTCCAGACCACCGTCAGTCCAGACCGCTGACAGTCCAGACCACGGGCAGTACAGACCGTGGACAGTCCAGACTGTGGGCAGTCCGGACCGTGGACAGTTCAGACCATGGACAGTCTTGACCACAGTTAGTCCAGACCGCGGACAGTCCAGACCACAGCAGTCCAGACTGCGGGCAGGCCGGTCCCTTGTTCCCATCCTGCTCTGCTCAGATTTCCCCTCACAGATCTCTGTGATAGGTATACACAGCCGACCCCACTCTCCCTGCTCCCCTGCCCTACATTATCTGGGACACCCCACTTTCCATCTCTTCCTGTAGCTCTCTTAGACCATGATCTCCTACAGAACCTCTCCCATTTTTTCACCTCACTTTCACCCCATTCTTCTCAGCCTGCACCCACTCTTGTCCGGGACTCCACTCTTCCCCTTCCTGCCTGCCTGCATTCCAACACCCCACGACTAATCTCACTTCAAGCCTCTTTCAGGCTGGCTCCTCCTTCCCATTTACTTCTCTCACTAACAAAGTCATTTACATATATTGATAATGTGCATTTATGCTAAAATGCTTAATTTTAAATTTTCCTGCTAAGGATGCTTCTGCTATGTTCTCCAATTATACAATGTCTGACTCTTTTGATGCTGTTACTTGTTCTCTGTTAATTGATAACAAAATGAGTCAATTAGGTATAGTTTCTCTTAATGCTATAAAAGATGTTTTATTATGCTATTTTATTCATGGTTTAAGAGATATAAGAACTGACTTTAAGGTGCTCATCCAAGTTAGCTATGTGTTGATATATATTTCTCTTTCAAGATTAGATAAAACATCATTTGTCTAATTACAGTTTTCTCTTCCCAAATTGTTTTTCTCTTCCCAAATATATTTGTGAATATATTGAAACCAAACTGTTTTAATTTGACCAGGTTCTACTCTATTCTTAACCATACTGTTTTAATCAAGGTCTTACTCATTTTCTCCTTTCTACAGTCTTAAGTTAATTATTTATGACTTAACTGCTCATATATATATATTGCTAACTTTAATCTGTTTTTATGTTTCTATAATGGTTTAAAAAATGTCTTTTGCTATATGCCATCCCTAAATATAAGTCTTACATCATATAAGTAAAATGTTTTAATCTGCTTTGATGCTCTGAGATTTGAGCCAGCTGTGACTACCTAACATCCTAAATAACTTCCTAAAGCATCTTTTCTGCTCCCATGACTAACTGGTTCTATGGTGATCTGATCAATATTATTCTATAACCAATAATTTGAATTAATTTCTTGTATATATTCACAATTCCTTAAGGACAGTAATCATATGTTCAGGGTTGGGAAGATGGCTCAGTAATTAAAAGCACTTACTTACAAAGCCTTCTGGCCTGGCTTCAGTTCCCCAGTACCCACATAAAGCCAGATGCACAAGGTGGCTCATGAGTCTGGAATTTGTCTGCAGTGGCTGGAGGCCCTGGCGTGCCAATTCTCTCTCTGTATCTGCCTCTTTCTCTCTCTCTCACTCTCAAATAAATAAAATTTTAAAAAGTGAAAAAAACAGCTGATAGTAAAATGAGCAAGAAGTGTTACATATAAAGAAGATACTGAACCCATGGAAGACAAAAATAGAAAACATGAAAACATGTCACATTTTTATAAATGTATATTCTGTACATATAAAGGTATATCCCTATAAAGCAACTGAGATATTTTGCATAATCCCAGGAAAAATAGCATTAGATTTTGAAGCAAGCAGGCATATTAAAAATTATGTGGAAAATAAATCAGAGGAACCAGGGAAATCTTCGGAGGAGGCACCGTGATGGCCACTGGCCCACTTGATAAAGTGGCATTCAGAGGTCCAGAGTCACTAGGCCTGGATTTTTATGGACAGCTGAACCAGCACACAAGGGCATCAGGTTTTTATAGGTGCACAGCCAAGGAACTCCGTAGGAGCAGTGGTGTCCTCACCAATCACAGAGAGATGGACCTAGCTGACAAACCCAATGAGACAGTGGGCAGGCAGCAGGAAATCCCAGGCTGGACTGCAGGACAACTCTGACTCTTGTGTGAGTTCCATTTGGGAAGATGAATTTCAACCCTTAAGCCAGAACCGGTACAGTTTTCCAGGCTCTCTCCCCCACACCTCTTTCCTTCCTTCACAGGCTCTCTCCTTCACAGCTCTGTTTCTCACAGGTTGTTTCCTTCCCCATCTCCTTCCTTCTTTCATAGGATCTCTCCTTCACAGACTGTCTTTTGTGCTATTCTGTATGGGCTCTCTCTTCATGAAGTCTACACACGTTCCAGATGCTCCCTCTTCCATGTGTATCATGATTTAAATGATCTTGACCTGAGGCCCCTAGGTATATGGAAGGCACTGCTTTCTGGCTGAGCAGAGACCCTCAAAGCTCAGGACTCTCTTTTCTTGGCTCCCAGAATGAATTCTAGTGTATAATAAATTCCCTTCCTCTCTTCCCCTCTTCCTTAAGTTGTTTTCTGTTTTGTGCTTGGTTTCCTGGTCAATTTGACATTGTGGGCTTGGGGGTGGTACAGTACCAGAGCAGGAAGTCACATGGGGAAGGCTATGGTCAGGCTTGGCAGGGACATAGCATGTGGCTCAGATCCTAGGACTAACAAGCCTGGCTACTGCCTTCATTCCAGGATGGTGCTAAGGTAATCTATTGGTCCTGACAGAGGCCCTGAGCACACCATGAAGACCTTTTTTCCAGGGCTTCAGTTGTTGACTTCAGCTAGAAATATCCAGAATCTCCTGTGGAAATTACACGAAGACCGCAGTGGCCAAATTTCTGAACTTACCACAGGATGAGCTCACACTGTCTGAGGATTGGGGGTGGGGCTCTGAACCTGTCCAGCTACAGCACTAACAGTGCCTAGAGCTCTTGCACCAGCACACATTCTTAAAGGACAGCAGAGTGGGTCTGAGACCCAAGTGTCCCACTGCCAGCCTTAGCTAAACAAACTCAAGGAATGGGCATCAGCTGGAGGTGGGGTGGTGTGGCCAGCGCCTGGCTGGCTAAGAAACAGTCACTTGGGACTAAGTAGAACTGATAAGTATGCTCGGGGACAGAGTAAGAAATGAGGGGACTGAGGATGAAGCACTGTTAAGTTAGAGCTCAGTAAAGTGGTGGCCTCAGTTTCCAACTAAGGAGGAAACGAAAGCAGAAGAAATCTCTGAGATAACAGAAATTTATCTTTTAGAACTACTCTCATATCTGTGACCCATGACATGGACATTGTGACATTGTCTGTATGGGAAGGGATGGCCAGTGACTTTGTGAGTAATGAAGAGTTACCCATGGATGTCAGGAGAAACCAGCTCTTGCCTGAGGCCATGGGTGGAGCTTCTGCTTCCCTTTAGGACAGGGCTTACTCAACCTAGCAAGCACACCTGTAGTCTAGTAGGTACAGAGCATCGAGAGTGGCCCTGGGGTCCTCATAGGTGAAGCCAGTCTACATGGAAGATGGAGGAGAGACAACTGACCTCCACACTCCTGGTAGGGCACCAATACCTTCTTTTCCACAGACAATGGCCAAGAAGCCAAGCAACATCAGTTCAGAGTTGGGTGGCACTATCTCCCCACATTCAATGTGCCCCGACCTATGTGCTCCTTTGTTTGTCCTTGGGGTGTGCACACAGGTAGCTCACCTGTCCAGTGTTCCACATGCACCTTCAGGGACCTCTCTTGGGCCCCATTTGATCTTACACTTTTGATGCCCCCAAGCTGGGTTTTACCTCAGTCTGTATTGTTTCTATGGTTCACATGGTGACCACTATCTTCTGCCCTTGGGGTAAGTCCTGTGTCCTCTGAGTGCCTTAGGTCTTCTGTCTAGATCAGTGGGAGTGAGCTTTGGCCCTAACCTGCTGGGCATGAAGAGTGGCCAGGTGACACTGGAGTCACCTCTGCTGCACAGGGACAAGGAACATGTCCAGGTAGCTGAGTCAAGGGCCTTAGGCCTGAGGCCCACCTGGAAGGGGCTCCTGCTGAGAGGGGTACTCTATGCAGACCACACTGTGTCCACACATGAGCAGCAGTTTCCAGGCCAAATGTCAGCTGAGACAGTGACTCAAGAGACAACTCTAGAATGAAGAAAGGACCGTATCCTTCTGAGGCCAGAGTCTGCCTCTGTCAGGTGCCATCTGCCTTCTGGCAGGTGCTAGAAACTCCAAGTTCTGAGGCAGGGGTAGGCTGTGTAGGAGCTGCACAGTGGGAGTGAGGTGCCACCCTTGGGTGGGCCCAGTCCTTTAAGGGATGGGAGGTGTGGGACCTGAGGAGGGAAGCAGCAAAGGGCACAGGTGAATAGCTGTTTGTTGTGAAGGGCTGGGCGGGTGGGCATTGTCAGGCTCCATGCTGGGCAGCTGCATAGGCTAGAACCTGGCACTCTAGAGCCTGGGCAAGAACCAAGATCTTTATTATTGTCATTTTAAGTAGTTTTGCAGATAACATAATCGTACCTCCATCACTGCCGATGCAAGTAGGGGAAAGAAGACATGGAATTTTCATTTGTGCAGGGGAGAAGGAACCTCAGATCTTTTGACCCTATGGGCGCATGGGGGCACAGAGAAGCCAGAGCCATGGGGTGAGGCTCACAACATTTATTGAACTCCAACGGGTGCAGACAGCTTCCTGGTGAGTCCCTACTCTTAGTCACCCTGGAAAACAGCTGAGGACCACAAGTGATTCTTCAACATGACACATTCCAGTGAAGCCAGGGTCCCACCTTACCCTGCTCTTCAGACATTCCAAGTCCCTCCTCCCCTGGGTACTTCCTGCAGATTGCAAGAAAAGTACCCTGGATCCCAGCATATGATCTGGGGTAGAAATTTGAGCCAAGATGGCATAGGCTCTTAGGGGAAATGAAGTCAGCAGACCAGGTGAGAGAAGAGGGTCTCTGAGCACAAGAGACAGCAGGACCCAGGAAGCACTGTCAAAGATCAAACCAACTCTAAACAGACAGTCACAGAACATGGAAGAACAAATTTCTGCAACATTACATATGGGAATACAATGAGCATTAAAGTAAAGAGCTGCATGCCAACGTGTGGAGGCTACACTACCACAGAGCGCGCAGGGCCTGGGTGGCAGACACGCACTATTGCCTGTCGGTAGAGAAAACGCTCTATTCATATCTGCAAGGAAGGACAGGTGGTCTGTACAGTATGTGACCCATGAGGCCACAGGCTGGAGTTGTCAGATGCATGGAGTGGAGGATCTTGGGTAGGGTTAGAGTGCACCCATCCCGGTGACCTCGGACGTCAGCCTAGAACAGACAAAGCAACAAGGGAACGTGTCATAACGTCATGACTGTCTTAGAAGGAGGGTTGGAGATAAGACAGTAGGGTCATTGGTACCTGGCAACTTGACACACATCTGTTTTCAGAGGGTGAACTGTCCCAGGTAGCCATTCAATGGCTATGCACTAGCTAGAGGACATGTTCAGAACAGGCCCATGGGGCTTTCTTTCTCCTGCCTTTAGAGCATCTGTCTGCTTGATACTGCATCATGCTGAGGGATAAGGTCCTTACAGGCCTCAGGTCAGGGACCAAGCACCCCAGTCTGTCCCTATGGATACTCCAGCTTCCTGAGCCTTGCCCCCAAATATAAAAAGGGACTTCACAGTTTCCACAGAGAAGCTGACATGGGAAGGAACCCTTGGTACCCCAAGCCTGGTTCCAGAAGGACTGTTGAGAGGGCCATCAGGAAAGGTGAGGCAGGCACTGGTTATTTCTCTGGGCCCTGTTCTCAGGCTCATTCCAGGCCAGCTAACCACCACCCCTGCTTGGATTTTACCCGCTGGGTCAGGTGCGTACAGGGATGGAAAGGGCATAGACTGAGTGCTGGATGGGAGGATTGGAAAGTTGGGAGCTAGGGGGTGTGCTTCCTGTTCTCTCTCCCTCCCTTTCAAGCCTGAAGTTACCAGGATGGAAAGTCACAGGCCCACACAGGGCTGTGTCTGCCTACCAGTTGATGCTGTCAGCCTCCCACACCAGCCCTCAGGCTCTTCAGGAGTTCACCCCAGGATGAGAGTGCTACTTAGGATGCTGCATTATATCTTGGGCTCACGTGGCAGGGGTAGTCCACTGCCATGGCTCCAGATGCAGCAATGGAGGGAGGAGGGCAGCTCTAACCTATTGCCTTAATATATTATTCTCTGAGGAGAGAGAATGAAAACCAAAAGGCAAACTGTCCAGTCACCAGTGATCCTGGCCCAGACCGTGTGGACAAAGGTCAGGCTGCCCAGCATTTACATCTGAAGGGGTTATGTCTAGGGCCTCCTCCTGGCTATCTAGGCCAACTCCACCCTGGATGGCTTCATGCTGTAGCTTCCTGACTCCTCCACTAGTGACTCATCTGGTGAGTGGAGTGACCCATGTCTATGTAGAAGCTGTCTCAGTCATTCCTTTTCCCACATGTAGCCTGGAAGGAGAGCATGTCTGGGCTTTCACCTGTGTTTACTCTGTCTCTGTCAGGACATGGGGCTATAAGCCATGGCTAGTAAGCCCCTATGAAGGAGCTAGTGGCCTGGGAATCACTCACCTGGCATTGATGAGATACTGGGCAAGGCTGATGTTGGCCGGGGTCCCTGTGATGGTGATCTGACGCTCTGACGATCCTTCAGTGGCATTGGCGATTTTGATCTGAGCTCCAGACATCTGTCGTATTTCATTGATTTTGGTCCCTTGGCGTCCAATTATGCAGCCTATTAGCTAGAAGAAAGGATGGAGGAATTTCTTAGAGAAGAGCTCCAAACAGCCCCCTCCAGGGTAGTACCTATATGAGTCCTGTGGTGATGCCTCAGGGAATGGGCACCAACCCTGGGGCTGCAGAGTGGTGACTGTGGAAGGGCCTTATCCCTGGTCACCACTGAAGTGGCCTGGGCACTGTCTGCTGGTCTCACTATATCTGCTTAGTGCTACCCATGAGAATCCCAGAGACCACAGACATGGTCACATATATCTCTATGTTACTGGTTTTCTCTGTTAGTCAGTAGTGACCCAGAGACAGATGAGGCAAGACATGAGTAGGAAACCCCACATCAGGCCAAAAGCCTCTGCCAGAGAGTGAGTGTCACAGATGTCTGCTGTCAAAAACCTCTGAAGTGCACTGCTACCAAAAACGTATCTTTTGATGAACTTAGATGAGGCTGAGGGCAAATCAGGTATTTCCTTTAATTTCCCTGTGATGACCCTTGCTTAACAATGAGTACAGAGGTATGTGGCCAAGGTGATCATCAGGAATGAGGGTCATCACTAAGGCATCCCAAAGATGACCCCTGGGCCTTCTGGTACAGACCCTTCTCTGGCAACAGCTGTACCTGTGTAGGTGCCTCCCCGCCTACCCTGCTGCATAGTGTGGGCAACATAGACCCCAGAGAAGACTGCCAAGGGGCCAGCTGGCATCCCTTAACTTTCATCACTGATGAACCTGGAATCCTCAAATCCACATACAGACACTGAGTACTCTTGAAGTAAGGAAAGGAACAATAGCCAGACAAGTGGCTGAGAGCCTGGGATGTGCAGCCAGTGGGCACTACAGGTCCCAGAGATTCTGGTGAACTTGCTTATGTGGATGCTGGCCTGGAGATCTGAGCTGTGGTGGGACTAAGGGCTAGAAACACACTGTGCTAATGCTGTGAGATGTCAGTGGAAGGCTGGGGTTGGGTCTGAGGAGGTGCAAGAGAGGGAATCCACTTCTGAACCCATGTTTACCTGGGTGGGGCAAGATGCCAGGTGACTAGTTTTGTCTGGAAGAGGCATTGCAGGGTGTTTGCTCTGCTCACTTTTAAGTTAACTTAGCAGTCTCAACCACTTGTCACTGGACTGTGATAATGGTTCCTCAGAACCCAGAGCTGGCCAGCTCCCTCTCTCCTGCCCACACCTCTTGGCTTCACCTTCTTCTCAGGCCCAGCCCATTGCTCTCTGCTCCCTCCCTCCTGCAGTTCATGCCTATGTCAGTTAGTCCCAGTATTCCTGGCCCCTGAGGAGGGAGAAGGGTGTCCTAATCTTCACAGGACCCAACTAACTTGCTGCTCCCTCCTCTCTAGCAGAAGCCTTAGGGCTCATTTGTGACCAGCTCCAGGCAAGGCGGTTCCCAGAATCAGATGCAGGAGCATGGCCCCTGTGCTGAGGAGGAATGTGTGGCCACATGTCCCACAACAAATGGGGCTCTGACTACCTGTCTCCATCTACATACCCCTCCTGGCTGCACAATGACCAGCTCTTCTTTCTGGTATCTTCTCACTAGGCTTAGGAGTGCACTCACAGCCCTCACAGCACAAACACCTGCTGCATCTTCCTTCCCCCTTAACCTTACAACAGACCCTGGAGGAAGTTGCCTCCTTGTTGGCACCTAATTCCAAATTATCTCCCTTTCCCAACAGAACCCCCACACTCTCCTCCATTCCTGGGAGTGCTTGAGTGGTTTTCCCTCTTGGGATCATACCTCAAGGCCTGAAGCTGCTCTGCCTGCATGTACCCCAAACCTTCCCCTCATCTCCCTTCCCACTTGTGGGGGTTAGTGCTGAAAGAAAGTCGGTTGGCCATCAAAGTTAGAGAGAGGTATGGAGAGCTCTTGCTCCTGCTTGCCAGTAATGCTCTGGGCTGGCTGCTTCAGTGTACAGGGGAGGCCTAAGGGCCCTCTTTAGGAGGGAGGCCTCACTGGGACCCCACTGACATGCAGCCCCACGTTCACCTTGTTTTTACCATTGTGTCTTCCAACTGCAATTTTAAAAAAGCTATTGAAATGTATTAAAGATCATGGTCCCTCATGACTAAACACCTGCCAAATCGTACAGCATCGTGGCAAGCCTGCCTGGCCTTGCCTCTGGGAACCACGTGGATATACTAGCCTCCTTTCACAGCAGTTCTTAGGCAAGTCTGCCACTCAGGACCAGGAAAAGACCCGAGTTTCACAGGTAGGTACTTGGTAACCGGCAGAGCATTAGGACCCTGGGCATTAGAAACTCTGTCACTGAGAACAAGCTCTGAAGCTGTGACCTTCAGGAACAAACTGTAGATGGGGGTGATGAGAAAGGCTCAGAGCCTATGCCTATTTGAACCTGTGAGACCTATCTTTTAGTGGCTTTCTGATACTAGGTGAGAAGACTGTGACCAGGTGACAAACCCTGACTGGTTTGATGGAAAGGATCAGGACAATCACTTGTTGTTTCCTTCTTTGTGTCTAAGAAAGCAGCAGGAGGCTTTGTGTGTAGACTACTGGCCCTGAGGGACTGACTACACCTCTGCCTGCAGTGTAGACCTTCCCTGCTTCATGGCCCTTCTGTGCAGGATTAAAAGACAAGTTCTGTGGGCACCTGGGTGAAGAGGAGCCAGCTGCTTTCCTTCTGAAGAATAGCTTCTCTCCTAACAAGGACTTCTAGGAGGACAGGACAGGCTGGGCAGCCTGTGTCCACCCACCCTATGGCGGCACAGCAAGCAGGTGCATAGCTTTCCATAAGCCCCAGTCCCTGGTTCCTTAACTCCACTTCAGTTTTAAATGAAGGTTTGGGCCAGAGTACTTGCCCTAAGTGCTGGTGAAACATGATTCAGGTTTGTGGCCTTTAAGGAGAAGCCATACCTGGTGGAGTGTGCACTGAAAACTCAAGAGGCTGTGGGAACCACATGCTGGAGGAATCATCACAATCACAGTGAGGAGGAGAGGGGAGGGTACAAAGCAGTGGTCACCCTGGAGGATAGCCTGTCAAGTCTGAAATACTACAGAAATTCAAGGCTGTCAAGTGATGCCACCTTGGGTAAGAGTCCCAAGCAACTTTCTTAGACTGGGGGAACCTGTGACCACCAGGGGGCAGGACAGACTCCTGGGGCTTGTAGTGTCATCTGTGCAGGTCAGTGGGAGGAGGTGGGATGACAGGGAGGCATTAGCCATGTGACCTCATAGCCCTCCTCTGGCCCATTTGCTCTGCAGTCCCACTGTCCAATATATGCTTAGGCCCGGGGTCCACTTGAACTACCAAATCTGTTTCCTGCTGCTGGAGGGAAGTAAGCAGGGCTCGTTTCTTGCCTGGCTGGTTCAAGGGAAGGAAGGGTTCTCAAAATCTAGCTCTAAGGCAGAGAAGGCCTGGACAGGAGTTGGAAGGGAGGCAGCCCCTGCATGGCCTCTACAGGGACCTTCCCTGCTGCTACTCTGGCGGTTACCTTAAGCACACAGCCTCCTGGTTGGAGGGTCATTCAGTGATTCAGAGAATAGCTCTCTCTCCTCCAGGCCCCGCTCAGCCTGGGGAGGATTAAATGTATTGATACGAATTCATAAAGCCAAACCCCGAGGAGTGCTGAGTAGGGAATATGGACAAACCAACCAACTTTAGGTACCAGAGAATTCTAAACCCAATGTGGGTGGGTCTATTCTAGAACCTTCCTAGGCTACCCTATCCTCTATGTCCTTGAGCAAGGGTGCTGACATCATGGCAATGCAGGCTTCTATCCCAGCCCTGGCACTGAATTTTGATTTACCCTGGTGTTCCCAGTACCCCTTTCTTTCCTAATACCTTAGAGAGTAAAATCACATATGCTCATGAACATTGTATCAGCTCCAGGTGGAAAATAGGTCTAATAGTAGACTCTAGGCCATGAGAGCATCACTGGGTAGTGGGTGACACACATGAGAATATAGGGGGCATACTCACATCATTGGGAATGGTAAGCTCGTGAGTGCTGGCCGGGGGGCTGGCATCCAGACCTGGGCACATCAAAGGAATATTGTTAGGCTGGTGGGAAGGATTCTCAGTCATACCCAGACTTGACCCATACTCCACTGTACTGGTAGTGGTGAAGATCAGCACAGCTTGGGCCCAGGTTGGAATCTCCCAGGTCCAGCTGCAATCTGACCAGTCTCCTGGGTCCCAACTTCTCTCAAAAGAAAAACAAAACTCCCATACAGGAACATTTTTTCTGTTCCTTCTGAGTGCCCCATAACTTCCTCGACACTGTTCTTATCTGACTCTTGTGACATTCCTCACAAACAGCCTAGAAGGTGCTGGGCTAAAAGGAAAGCTCCACAGAGAGCTGGGGCATAGGCCCATTGACATTCAGTGACCGTCTCCCTCTTTCTGAAGAGATCTTGCTGGCTTCGGGTAGCCAGCAGTGGCAGAATAAGTTTATTAATTCTGCTTTTGACATAACTCTGTCCAAAGGTTACCACATACAGCTAAGCCCAGGTTTCATCTGTGCAAATTTCAGCTTGGACCATCAGATAATAGAGAGCTTCTCATAAAGTACCAGGTCTCTCCTGCTTTAGAAAGAGTGACAATATAGCCAGAGGGCCATATGGTAGAAGCTGCCATGGATACCCTTCTAGGGCAACATGCTCTCTGCACACCATAGCAACCCCATTTCCTCAAAAAGAGGCAGCTCAAGCCTACAAGTCTAAGGCTGTGCCTTGCTCTTGCTCTTCTGGACTCACAAAGTTCCCACATGGGGACAGTGGCTGGGCTGACTTAGGGCTCCAGTCCTTCCAAATGCTTAGCTCTGTGACGAGCCTTCAGAATATCCCAGAACCCAGATCCCTTTCCCCACCCTATGTTCTTACTGGTCCCGCTTTGTCCCCCATCTCTTAATCCCATCTCTACATAGCCCCAAAGATGTCCCCAAATAATTCACGCCAAATTCTGGTATGTTTCTGTAGTTTCTGTTCCTTATGCTTTTTTAAATAATGACATGTTTAATACAATCATTGTGCAGCTATTTAACTATACACATTCTATTAAGTGGGGATGTGTAAAATGTCATAGAAAAATGTTCTTAGTCTTGAGTCCTGAACACAAGTCCCTGGGCAGTGGGCATCTGTTGGTCCTGGTGTTTGAAGGAAGTCAGACTCCATTATCAGAGGCACCAAAGCTAAGTAGATGGCCTCAGGACTCTGTTTAAAGCCTGTGCTCATTCTCATTAGGGCAAGCCACCATGGCAAAGACTTTCACAAGCAGCTGACATCCTACACTGGGAGTGAAGCCTGACTGTCATGGTAGCCTTTGTGCTCAGCTTTTGTAGCTACCTGTTCTCAACATACACCTTCACATTGCTGGGTGCTGCCCATATACATGCCAGTGCTTGCCCTGCAGGTCTCTGGGGCCTTGGGACACGATTGTCACAAGGTGGCATCATGACAGACAGAAGGCTGCACATGTGTAAACATGAGGCCACATGGGTGGAGACCTAGGGAACCTGCTGAGCCCCACCCACAGCTTCTCCCAAGCCTTGGTGCCTACAGCCATAAAAGCTACACTCTTCACACTACTGCAGAGTCCTAGGAACATGCATTTCAATGTAAACTGGAAGGAGGTACAGACATATCCAGCCCAGGTCCAGGAACATGTGATCATTCCCATCACCACGTCTTCACTATACTCCCCTACACACTGCACAGCAGGAGAGAACCAGTGACAATGCAGATTGGCCCTTCCCTTCTTAGGCCAGTCAGTAACTACATGCTGAGTATGCTCAGACCTGCCATCCACTAACTAAGACAGACTGCTACCTGGTTCCTGGGTGGACTCCAGAGTCATCCACAGTTTGAACCCCAGGGAACTGCCCACTGTTGGCAGATGTGGGCAATCACATATCTGTCCTGGGGAATGGGTGCCCTCTACCACTGTACGTGGCCCCTGACTTATTTCCCAGCCCTGTGGTCTGCTTTACCTGACGACTGGCCCATCAGATTTTGAGCTTCTTCGGAGGAGTGTAAAGGCAGCTTTTCTCCTGGAGAGCAAAGGAGAGAGAGGTTTAATGTTTTGCCCTCAAGGAGATAAGCAAGGTCCCTTCAACTAGGGAAGCTCAAAATATGATTGGCACATGCACGAACAACGTGCATGCAAGGTGTGTTCTCACTGGTCCTGGCCAGCGGGCGGCTCTGCCTCTGTGAGAGGGATACCTACTGCGGATGCCCAGCCAAGCTGTGACTAGCCACGATGACTACTTCACGAGCCCTGGGTGGGGACTAGCTCCTATAACTGCTATCCTAGCTGGCTGCACCAACCATGGCTTGGCCACTCCTGCTGTCAGAGTGCTTGATCCAGGACAGGACTGCTCCGGGGCTGGCCAAGTGGAAGCCTTTGTGGGAAAGGCCACTCGTGGATGGCCTTTGGGTAGCATAGAGCACTGCTGTGCACACACAGACCCTCAAAGGATAAGAACACAGTCAAGGAAAAGTTAACTAGCCCACAGTGGGAGACAGACTGACCCACCTGGCCTCAGCCATGTGCAGCTTGCTGCATTAACACTGTGTGATTGAGCACTTACAACTCAGTGCCTGTGCCACTCACTGCACTGAACATGCAGTTCAGAAAGGCAGAGCAAGACCCCAGGCAAGAAGAGAAGGAGGTCAGAAAAGGGCAGCTGGGTACGTACCGGGGAAAGCGGGGTTGGTCTGTCCGAGGGGAGGAAAGGGGGTTTGCTGCATGGCCAACTGGTGGAGCTTGGTCAACTGCTGGGGGTAGGAGGGACACGAGAGCTAAGAAGGTTATTGTCATCGAGTACAAGTCACACCAAGTTAAAAATGGCAGTAACAGAACTTTGCACAGTGAGGTTCAGAGGGGCCATGCGGACACATGGCAGACGCTGCAGCAGGACATAAGGACTTGGCCTGGATGGAACCAATGGACCTGGCTGTCAGCAGCCATGGGCTTGAACCAGCTATGCCTGCCCTTCACCAGGCTGATTGGAAGGAGAGGTGGGTAAGGGTTCTCTGAGAGGAGGGTCTGAAGGACATAAAACAGGGCCAGCTGGGCTCTAAGAGAATGGCAGATCCAAGCTAGCACCTGCGGGGTCTGGGAGCAGATCCTTCAACCCTGTCCTAGTTCTGTCCCCATTCTAGGCTTGCTCATCCTCTGCCTGCAGGCTTCACTTAAGACAAGACAGCCTGAGGTTGGGGAATGAAGCCATAGGCCTGCCTTGTAGCCACTTCCAGGGAACTTCCACACTTCCAAAGGGTGACAGAGCATGAGTGACAGATGTAGAGGCATCTTATAGTGAGACTTGTGTGGAGGCAGTCCTGCCAGTGCCCACTGCTGTCCCGCAGGCTTTACTTTGGCCTCCACCAGCCACAAAGCTTCTCAAAGTAGGGCTTTGACATGTAGTTCCTTTGCTCATTTTTTTCTGAGCCTCATTTCTTAAACCAAGGTTAAGAACAGAAGAGAAAGGTAAACAAGGTCAGCCCTGTCTAAGATTTGTGCAAAAGGGGGAAGGTGGAGAGCTTTGGAACCAACTCTTTGGGTAGTCTAGGGTCTTAGGACACAGGGTGTGTGGGGGCTTCCTTAGGCCTAGGTTCTTCAGGGCCATGTGCAGATGAAGGCATCCTGGGACAGGGGACATCAGTCAGAGCACAGCTAGAGGAAATATCCCTTTTCTTTCTCAAATGGGCTCCAAAGAGACTCTATGCCATTGACTGATGCTCCAGAAGTTGGCCTGGCTTCATGCTCCTCCCATGGCCAGGATGTGTAGCTGGCAAGGTTGAGAGTGATGTGCGGAACTGCAGTAGAGACCACCACTGTCTACAAGTGGAGCTATTGTCTCTAGTGAGAGTGGTTGGCTGCTGAATCTGCCCCCACAGAGAAGGTGGATCCCTTAACACACCATACCATACCAGGACCCAACAGTCCATCCATATACCTTCCCAGCAGAGTTCTCCTGCACTTAGCCTCCCAAGTGCAGAGCACCCACCCTCAGAGCTAAGATTAATGTCCTGTGTGTAGCCATTCCTGTCCCTTCCTGACACTGGAGCCAGGTAGGGTTGATGTTAGCCTCCAGGATGGCTTTTTGGGTGCTTGCTGGCTGGTAAGCCTCTTCCTTTTTCCATAGGCTGGGCCTGTGGCCTGAGTGATACTTCTGAGACAGAACTTTGTAAGATGAGCCCAAGGATATAGTAGTTAGTGGCTGAAGGAAAGTCAATTTCTATGGCCTGGTACTAGGACAGTTGTCCTTACACATGTCTTGCTCCTCCCTTTCCAGAAAAATGGCAGAAAGGATGCTGGGCACATCCTTATCAAGACCTACCCCTCTTCTAAGGCCTTACTTCTTATCTTATCTTATAATCAGTGTATGATAGGCCACAACAGAGACTGGAGGGTTCACAGTACTTCTACTTCCTGGAATGTCACACAGTGCCAGCTGCCAGCCCCAGGCAAACAAAGCCTGCTTTTCATCTGGACCACATTTGAGCATACCTTGACACTGTATTAACAGACATATTAAGCAACAGGGTAGATAAGCTTGGCAAAAGGCATGACATGTTCAGGGGACTGTCACCAGGATCTCATAGGGAAGGGCTGGGGGGCTAGACACCCTGTCTACTTCACCACAGGACACACACAAAGATATCCCAGAGGGTACAGCCATGTTTAGCTCAGCCAAGGAGAGCCTTGGAGGTACTGGGTGTGCTGATCTCTATGTATGTGCCTACAGGCCTGGGGAGTTCTGACAGCTGCACTCTACTCATGTCCACTGTTCCTGTGCTGCTGCAATCCTGAGGACAGGGCCCTTCTCATCTGCCTCAGTCCTCAGACTTCATGGCTGTGATGGCAGGGGAATGGAATGTGGAACAAGGTATGGGCTAGGGCAAGGGAGTCAGCCCCATGAGTCCAATGTGGACTGTGTGGAGTCTTCAGTTCCTTCATTTGTAAAATAGGACTGTGTGAGTAATAGTAGTTTGTGCAGGGCTGTTTACATGTCAACTGGGGCCAAAAATCATTGTGAGCTTCCAGAGGCTTCCATGTCCCAACTGATCATATTTGCTGTCTTACCTCTTGCTGGTCTCGCAGGTAAGGCTCACTGACCAAGGCGGGCTCCAGAATCCACTAGTCAGTGGTGTACAGGTAAACCATGGAAGTCATAAGGTGTTCCTTTCATATCCAAATTCTGACAGAATCTCAGCAGCTCTACAACTCTAACTCTTCCTATCTCAGTGTTTTCTGTTTTGTTTTATTTTTTATGAAAAAAAAATGGCCATACTACCAAACAGATGCAGAATGATATAGGACTAATCCAGTGCATGGTAGTGCTGGGTGGGCCTTTGTAGATGGGGTGGGTGGAGTTTGGCTGGCATCTTTCTCGCCTTGCTGTAGTCTGCTTTGATCAGGCCACCTCACCTCTTTGGAAATCAATTTACAAATTTCTTATAGGAGTAAGTACTGAGGTGTCTTTACTTCTACTTTTTGAGAAAATGCTCCCACTTAAAAAAATCAGTTTTTGTTCAACTGCCTTCAAAAGAGGGAGGGGATACAGGAAAGAGTAAGGGAAAGAAGAAAGGTTATAGACAAGAAAGAAGAAGAAAGACAAGGTGTCACGCTGTAGGAATCTATGACTCCACTTAATACTGCTTAAGAATGTGAATTATAGACAAAGGCTCATAAGTTTGCAGCTCAGTACTTATCATGAAACAAAAGTCTCCATGAATACATCCCTCAGGCTGGGAGGCAAAATGCACCATGGGCTCTAATATGCACTTCACTGCTCCTTCCAGAAAATGCCTGAGGTGTCTTCTGACCCATTTTCTAACAGGGTCAGTTGCTGCTGACACCAGGACTCCCTGAGTTCAGACACCGATTAGATTCTAGTCACTGTGCTACACAGACTGCCCCATGTTCCTCAGTGTCTTGAGACAAGCAGAATTCTAAAGCTGTAATGTCATAAATGTGCCCATTTCTGGTCTGTGCTTTCTTGACTTGAGAACAGAAGGAAATGCTCCTATATATTTTTTTCTAAACTTGCCAACTTTTCCCCTCTTGTTTGGCATACACGAGGATATGTCTGTGATTGTTGTGAAGAGCCACAATGTCTCCTGGGATGAAATACTGCTAAGTAGCATTTTCAGATGGCCTCTTCTCTTTTGGAGTTTGCACTGAGAACTGGCAGTCACTTTGGGCTTTCTGTCTGGCTCTACTGGAACTGTGCTTGCACCCAAACTGTACTGTCTGTTATTGAAACATTACAGTAAATCCTTTTATCTTCCAGGAAAATTCTCCCTACTATTCTCTTTATTGCTATATTAATGATTCTAGACCTATATTCCTCCATAAAGCTAAAACAGCATGTTAATTTCCTCAATAGCCCTTTGGGGATTTGGATTGTAACTTAATGTACTTGTACATTAATTTGGAAGAATTGACATCTTTGCAATGCTTAGTATTTCTAACCATAGATATGGTAATCTCATGTTGTTTGCTCTTTTGGTCTTCTGTCATCTTCAATAAAGGAACTACTTTAAAGCCTTTTTGTTATTAATTTCCAACATTTGTGGATGGCCTACTGATTCTAAGTTTTGAGAGACATTGAGATCTGCCTTATGACCTGGCATGTGATGTTTTGTAAGCATTTCCAGGAATTCCAAAGCTGTGTTGGACATAGCTTTCAAGATGATGAATGTATCAGGCTCACTCACTGCTTTATGCAGAGATAGCTTCCTTGATTTGTCCATTTGATCTATGCTTGCTATGTTAAGACCCTACTGTGATATCTTTCAAATTCCCCCTCAGGTTTCTTTTGGTTGACATATTACTAGCATGTCAATCTCTATTCTTTCAATTTTGGGGGTCCTCATGCTTTTCTTAAAAATTAAAAAAAATTGGGGGGAGTCCTCATGCTTTAAGGTATATTTCTTGAAAGAAAATAATACCACATTCCCATTTTTGTAATAGTTTATCCGATTAGTTTTTTTTAATGATTTATTTATTCATTTTCAAGCAGAGAGAAATACAGAGGGAGAGAGAAAGAGAGAGAGAGAGAGAGAGAGAGAGAGAGAGAGAGAGAGAGAGAGAGAGAGAGAGAGAGAGAATATGCACCAGGGCCACCATCTTGTGGGTCTGGCTTATGTGGGTCCTGGGGAATTGAACCCAGGGCCTTAGGCACTGGAGGCAAGTGCCTTAACCGCTGAGCCATCTCTCCAGCCCTATCTGATTAGTTTTTATAAGAATGTAAGAGTTATCCAATATTAATTTCAGCCATCTTATTTTATACTGTTTAATTTTCCTGCTTTTCTAGTTTTTTTTCTCTCAGTTCTTTTGAATTAACTCATTTCTCTTCATCCATTTTCTTCTCTGCACTGCCACAGAGGATATGGAATTAAGAAATCCTTTCTGTTAGTAGTCAGTTTAAAAAATTTTTTTTAAGTCAGTTTAAAAGTTTAATAGGACATAGGCACTTAAAGATTAAACCCCACATCTTTACCCTCTGGAGTGGTACAATGAATGACCCACTTTTTCCCCCCTGAGGTATGGTATCACTCTAGCCAAGGCTGACCTGGAACTCATTCTATAGCTCCTGGCTGGCCTGGAACTTACATGGATCCTCCTACCTCTTCCTACCAAGAGCTAGGAATCAAGGCATGTGCCACCATGCTCAGCAACAATGCCCCACTTAATATTTTAATCCCCCTCACCACAACCTAAACTTATGTGTGCCCACTCCCAGTAATGGGGCTTGAACCTGGCTCTACAAGCACTCTACCACTGAGCTGCATCTTAACCACCACGTGTTATTTTATTTAATTTTAATATTTTATTTATTTATTTGCAAGAATAGAGAAATAGAGAGAATGGGTATGCTACACAGAGAGAATGGGCATGCCAGGATCTCTTGCCATTGTAAACAAACAAACTCCAGATGGGCGCACCACTTTGTGCATCTTGTTTTATGTGGGTACTAGGGAATTGAGCTCAGGCCAGCAGGCTTTGCAAGCAAGTGCCTTCAACCACTGAGCCATCTCTCTGCCTCCCACATGTTATTTTTATCTACTTTATTTTTAAAAATAAAAATACCTCAGTGTTATTTTTATCTATTTTAGTTCTGTTATATTAGTTCCACTAATTATGCAGCACTGACAGTGATTTTAACAGATTATGTTTATTTTCAAAAAAGCCAACCACTTCCTCTGTTCAGGATTCCCTGGAATTCTAGCCACCTTTCTGACAGTTTCCCTTTTTCCTGATGGCTTATGCATTCAAAGGCTGGTTACTGTGGGCCTGTTAGTCCTGTATTTCTAGAAATGGCTACAATGAAGTCCTTGGAAGATCCTCTTGACACAGACTTTCAGGGAGATGATTTTCTGTAGCTCTACCATCTTTGGTTGGCAGATGCTAGTGAGAAGTCTCTGCATCTGGGGTTTAACTTGGTCCTTAGTGTTGTTATATAGTTCTACTGGAAATTTTTGGGATAGTAGATTGTGTGGATTGGGTTATTTTACTAATCTGGACACTTCTCGGCATATCTCTTGGTGGTCCTCTCCACCTTAGTGTTCCTAGGCTCCTCTAGGTCACATACGCTCCCCATTAGTCCTCTTTACCAGTGCATCTCAGAGTTTCCTTTGCAAAAATAGTCACACCAGGGTCTTTTGAATATGCAGAATCTGCTTCTGAGAAGTGGTGGGTAGAGGATTGCCAGAGCCATGCTACTGACTGGATTAGTAGAAGAAGGTCCTGCTCCACTCCTCTGACCCCAGAGAGTGGGCAGAGGGTGAGAAGGTTGCTTCCTGTTGGTGAGGTGATTAACGATTGCCCTACCTGCCGACAGGTAAAACCCAGGAAGCCTGTCCAGCAGTCCTGTCCAGGAGCTGGTGAAGAACAGAGATGAGCTGCATTGATGGCTCTTTCCTCTCTCACCACAAACAGGAAAGGAGACACTAGTAAGTGGGAGGGCAAGCTCTCCAGGCAGCCAATATACTGCTCTGCAGCACATGGGGCACTCCAATTTAACACCAGGATACACATCTTTCTATTTTCACTATGATAGCACATGCCTCTACCAGGGCTCATCAATCTGGCTGATCTAGCTAGGCAGCTTGCTTTAGGGATTTCCTATTTGCCTCTAAATCACCAGGATTGCAGGTGGGCTGCTACACCCACCAATGTTTACATGGGTGCTGGGGATCTGCACTCCACAGTCTTTATGCTTGTGCAGCAAGTGCTTATTCACTGAGCCATCTCCTCAGCCTTCATGGTGCCTCTTTTAACTGTAAGGGTTCTTAACCATCACTACAGCCATTTTGGATGCTAGTTCTTCCCCTTACTTCCCTTCAGCCTTGACAATGGGATTCTCAAAGTGTCCACGTCCTCCATGTAAGACTCATGATCCTGAAGGTCCACCTCACAGGCTGGTGCAAGGCTCAGATGGGAGCACAAAGTAGAAAAAGAGCATTGAACCAAGGTAAGAAGAACCCAGAGGCAAGTCTCCGTATCATGGTGTTGTTTTCATGTTTGCTTGCTTGCAGCATCCCTTTAAATGATGGTAATGCTAAGTAAGGGAGTGACTTTGAAGCTGAAGACTAGATACGGATTCATATATATGAGGGGAGTTTGAAGTTCACTACGGATGCTCTAAGCAATGTGCATCCATCCATAAACTAAATTTGGAATTTTGATCTTTGTGTATGTGTAGGTTTGTGTGTATGTAGTGTATGCACAGATATGAGTGCCCCATGACACATGTGTACAAAAGCCAGAGGAGAACATGAGATGCCCTCTTTTATCGTACTTTTGCCATATTTCCTTGAGACATGGTCTCTCACTGAATCTGGAGCTGCCATACTGGCTGACCAGTGAGGCCCAGTGGTCCTCTTATCACTTGGCACTGGGGATCAAAAGTTACTCATGCTCATGCAATAAGAGCACTGAGCCATTTCCCTAGACCCAAACTTTGATCTTATTATGAGCTAATAATATGTGACCCATACTCTTGTGTTGGTCAGCAGTGCAAGTAACAGCTCAACAGAAGCCCAATGATCCCAAAGATAGGGTGCTAACACCAGTGGGCAGTGTGCCCAGCTGGGATGGTCAGCAGGTCAAGGGTGTTAATTGCATTTTCAATCTATTACAAGTTTATCAGGAAATGGCCCTGTGTAAACTGAGAGCATGTGTGATTTCTTCCAGAGACAGTTATTTCCTCCTTCCTGCTTTGATAACACTGATGCAAGGAGCCAAGCTGCCAACTTGCCTAGCTAGGCTCTGCATGCCTTCTGCATTGCTCTTGTGTCCCAGGACTTGGTGCTATTTTCTTTTCTCATTTCTGAAACCACACCTGACATGCTGATGGGATCAAAATATGCCTAGACACAGTCGAAGGCTGGAGAGTAGCCATTCCAGAGAACTGGGTGTGAAGATGTATAGACACTTTCTAAGACTGCTAAGTGGTCATTCCAGATAACTGGACTGGACCATGATGGGTATGGCCCCCAAGTCCTTTCTGTCCTTCAGTTCATGTCATGCCTCTTCACAATGCCTGAGCCACAAGAGCTCACAAAGTATATCCAGAGGACTTGAGTAAATCAACACAAGTGGCATGTAGGAACTGGAGGAAGCATGATGGTGGGCAAGTGGATAATTCTAAACAAGGGCCAAGTTGAGAGCATTTCTTAAGATTGGGCATGAAAAACACGGATGTTCTTGTTCTACATCAGCAGTGCTCAGATATTAGGGATGAATCTCTGATAGTCTATGGCCAATCTACGGGCCCTACACTTCACTGGTTTTGTTTTTTGCACCCAAGGTTTTCACACCAGGTAAGGAATTACAGAGCTAAATAACTGTATGCTAAGTAATTTATACATACACACACTATCTATCTCTCTATCTCTATATTTATATCAGCCATGTGGTTTGAATCAGATGTACTCCATACATTCATGTGTTTTGATGCCTGGTCCCCAGCTGGTGGGAATTTTGGAGGAGGAGCCTTGTTGGAGGACATGTGTTGCTGGGGGTGGGCTTAGGGGTGCCAGTTCTATCTTGTCAGAGCTCAGCTCACTCTTTGCTGCTATTTGCCACCTGCTATGACAAGAAGTGATGTCTAGTCTCTGCTTTTGCCAGGCTTTCTATTGCCACCATGAAGCTTTCCTAAGAGACTGTAAGCCAAAATTAACCTTCCCCCCATCAGCTGCTTTTGATTGGGTGTTTTGTCCCAAGAACATGAAGGTAACTACAACAGTGGTTAAGCTTTGTATATTTTTCAATTATATTATGAAGCAATTTAAGCTCAGATATAAATCATTCTGGGCCTTCACTGCCTATGTCATTGAATAGTTATTTTATTTTTGTTTCATGTGGATTATCTGAGAGACTACCTACCTAAGTCTTTAATTTTGTATTTGAAAGGTACTTTTAGAAGTCCCCATCTTTCACAAATCACATGCTCTTGCTATACAAAACAGGATGACTTCCATAGAAAGCCTTTCCATAATAAATAAGGTAACTAGTTCACTCATGTGTCTTTAACAAAATACCTCAGGTGAGTCATCTGTCAATGGCATCAATTACTGCTCACAGTTATGGAGGCTGGAAGTACATGATAAAGGCACCAAGAGGTTGTTTCTAGTAAGGGCCAGGCTCTGTTTCCAAGATGGCAATTTGAACATTGTGTCCTCCATAGTAGAAGAGATAGAAGAGGGAGGGCAGCCCCCTGAAGACTCTTTTATAAGAACACTAATTCCACTCATGATGCAGAGCACCCTCAAGACCTAACTGCCTCACAGAGTCTTCTCCTCTTATACCATAATTTTATATTAGGTTTCAATAGATGATGTCAGAGGTACACATACATCCAGACTATAGTACTAAGTATTTCAAAACTTATCACCCCTAAAGGAAAACAGTCACTTGTATATTAGCTTAAACTAATCTGAAATAATCTATCAATTCACCATTCAGAGATATTGAGAACTCTAAGGAAAAGAGAAAAATAACCTATCAACACAGAAATCAAGCAGCAAGTCAATCACAATCTCTCTTGCATACATGACCCACTGCAGCCTACAAGTCTCAGGCCTGAAACATGGGTCATCCAGTGCCAGTATCTACACAACCAAAGAGGTAGTGAGACTCCAGGTTCACCAGCTAGAAGAAACTTACAAGGCATTTGCCATTCCATCCATGAACATCTGGCTCTATGTCCATGATAAACATAAATAAGCCTTAACCTGGTTCACCAAAGGCCTTTCTCCAGGGGTACTCGATGCTTCACTTTTGAGTTCTAGAGCCCCACTAAGTTCTAGCATTCTGGCTTTTACATCTGTGTCTATAGATGTACATTTCTACATATGTGCATCACAGGAAGACTGGGCCATCCTGGAAGTTATGCCTGGGCCCAACTGGCTCCCTTCATTTAAAGTTCTATCACCTATCCACAGTGGCCAGCCCTGCCTGGCTTGGGTGCCAGGCTCTGCTTCCATAGCATCAGCAGCTGAGTATAGAGCCCATATAGTGTGTTCTGGTAAGGGGAAATATGGGAGGTGGGCACCTGATTGGTCACAGCCTCCCAAGTGGCCATGGGCAGATGTGTCACAGATGTGATGACCTGAGAGTGAGATGATTTTTGCTCAGAGTCATAGCAGCACTAGTCAGTATCTAAAGCGAGGAGTCACCCAACATATCATTGTGTGTATAACCATGTCTGGGCAGGCCTCTTCTCATATATTTTTCTATTGGTTAATCTGTGTGTTGCTTTATCAAAAGGAAAACAAAAACAATTATGTATTTTCCACTCAAAAAATTTTCCCTGCAATGACAGTGAAATGAATCCTATTTCAGATAGAGTTAATTCTTAAGTCTCTCTTATCCTGCTTACACAGCTTACTGAGATGTATATCTCCTTTGTATTCCATGCAAAAGCCCAGGTCTTCAGAAGACTGGTGGACATAGCTGACTCCCCTGCCAGTGCCCTGGTGTCTCAAGGCACAGAGTAGTGCACAGACAAGAGTGTTCTTCTAGAGGGAGCTACTGGGCCTAGCAAATGTTCAAATCAGGTTTAGTACAGAGAGATGTCTGTTTGAGAATATAGATCAGTGGTAGAGCATTTGCCTAGCATGCCTAATGCCCTATGTTCAATTCCTAGAATTACAAAAAAAGAAAATAAAACAAAAAGAGCACTGTAGTTTCCCACGGGGCCAGCCATCTTTCTCATTCTCCTCTTCTGCTCCCCTCTATTTTCCCAGCATCTTCTAGCACACCTACAGGCATATCTAAAACCCCTCAGGAATTCCTGTTTGCTGACACCCTTTCTCTTTTGGCCCCTACAAGCTCAGAGCCACTGCCCTACATGTCACTGGTTTTCTTTTTTGCACCTAGGTCTTCACATGAGGACAGGCTGGGTGTGAATCAAGAAGCAGACTAGGATTCTCCTTCCCATGGAGCAGGTGACAGGCTCAGCTGAAATAGTCCAGGAGGAAGTCCAGGATGATGTGGCATCTCACTAAATCTGGTTCTCAGCACTTGGGCCTTTGCACATAGGTGGAATTCATGCTTCAAATTTGGGCTATGAAATGATGAGCTTAGATTCTCCAGGCACTTTTATGCCTTTCCTGGGACAAATCAGAGGACCAGTTCCAATGATGTCACCTGACTTCTTCTTTACACATAAAATGCCTTGCCTACCCTGCCAGCCCAGCATGTAGCACCCACATTGGAAGGTGGGTCAGAGCAGTCTGTGTTCACAGCTGAGGCTGGTGTGTGGGAGGGAAGCCCTGGATGCAGCAGTTGAAACAAATTGACATCAGGCCAAGTCCTCAACACAAGCATGAGTTAGTGCTAAGAGGTTAAAAAGTTGAAAGGTCATACGGATACAACACAGATCAAGGACACTAAGAAAAATGATTAATATTATTGTGTAATATTAATATTAGTAGCAATTAACATCAGCATGCAGGAAGGTGTACAATAAGAAGAGAAGGGCAGAAGGGAGACAGAGTGAAAACTCACATCTGGGTGGGGGATGGCATATTGTCCCTGGATTGTGTAGGCCTGGAGAGAAAGAAAGAGAGAGAGATTGTCAGCTCAGGAAGTGGCAGAACCTCAGCTTCTCATCCATTGGCAACCTGTCCTTGTGTGTGACAAGAATCCTCTGGGGATAGCTCTCTTCCTCAATGTGTATCTCCCCATACCCACATTCACTTAGGACAAGGCATCAGACGTATAAGTCCAGTGAGTCCTGGGGAGCTGAACCTGTCCTGCCCTGTACCAGCTGGTGGCAGGAAATGACTCCTGACCTCATAACTTTCCTAAAAAAAATCTAGAGATGACCCCCACCCAGGAAAGAGAGCCACTGGTTATTAGTCATCTATCAGACCAAATACTTTGGGGGAGAGGAAGATTTAGCCCTAAGACATGCAAATAAAACCAAAGATGACCAAAACCAGTTTTACAAAAGCCATATAAAGAAATTGGTCCATGTCAGTCACGGGACTGACCCAATTTATTATCTTTCTTATCACACCTTAGGTGGTAGCATTTCCCACAAATGGTGGCATCTCTCCCCCAGGGCCAGTGAGGGATCCCCAAGGCTCATTTGGCTTTCATTATTTTCCTTGCTTCAAATCTATAACAGGGCCAACAGCAGTGAATGTCCATCTTGCAGGCTCTGCCTGGCCAGCCTTACTCTTAAAACCCCAGGGGACAGAAGAGCCCCCAACAGGTCCCTTAGCTAATATGCCTTTTGGCAACTCAGACGACAAACAAACCACACAGTCAAGGGAGAACAGGACCAAAGACAGCTTTCTGGATTTGGTGGAGGACTATACTGGCCTGGGTTGGAGGTACAGGAGTGAAGACATGGCTTCCAGCTGATGTGGCTGATATGGACAAGTGATACCCACTTGTATGAACACCATTGATATCTCTGAGTGACCCAGAGAGACACCTCAGGGAAGACCATGTGTCACTTCTATGGACTCTACACCCTTCCACAGGCTTTGAATCAAAATTTTGAGTTTTTATTGTAAACAAAACAATTCAAGAGTTCACAGCCAAGTGACCACCTGACAGGGACCCAACCACAGCTCAACCTTGAAACAGGCTTCAGCCCCAGAAGGCCTAGTCTGGGTTAACCAAGCTATATTGGCAAAGGAAGAAAAAGAATCTTATCACATATAGCAGTGTCCTGGAAGAGATGGGCTCACTGCTCTGGGAGGAGTGGGGTATAGACCCAGCCTCTCATTTTGGAAAACTGCTGTCAGGGATGTGCTCCAAGGTGTCAGCCAAAGTAGGGACACAGGCTACCCCACTGGCAAGGCCACTGGGACTCATGGGGCCCACCATCCTCTCAGTTGTGCATGTCTGAGCTGAGCTGCTCAGCCTGGGGAACTGCTTATCCTGGGCCCGCATTCTGATACCTTTTCACTCCTTCTATGTTATCACTTTTGAGCCAGCTCTGCTTGGGGAGCTGTTAGCTCTGTCAGCTGCTGAAGACCCAGGTGTCTTCACCTACCCCATCTACAGTGGCAGATACCCAGGCTATAAAGTCTACCCTCTGTCATGCATCCTACACTTTGGGTCCCTGGGCACAGAAGGGACCTGCCTCAGGGTTAAGTCACACCTCACTTCTGCATTTGTATTTTGGCTTTTCTCCCAGGTTACCTTCATGCAGAAGTGATTGCAATGTGATTCTATCCTCCATGCACAGCCAAGGCCACCAAATGGCAAGGTGATAGGCCTCAAAAAGGTTAACATTTCTGACAGACTCAAGGACAAACAGTCTTGGCACAGGGACTTCACTGTGATTAGAGAGGATGATGCTATTGCCTTTTAGAAACAGGTGGGATTGGGTAACCCTGTCCATGTTCCCCTGTGGTAGCCCTGCCTGTGGAATTAGGGTTATAACTCCATACCATGTGGTCTTATAGACTCCACATCCATTTGTACAGAGGCACCCTCTCTTGAGTGATATCCCACTTTTCACCATCTGATGCTATCATGGATTTGGTTTAAACTCCAAGGTCAAGTTTGCATGGTTTACTGACCTGCCAACTAGCCATGATCTGGGAGCAAGCAGTACAGATAGAGTTTGGATGAGCTTAAGCTGCATGGCTGTGTGACCATCTCCTTCAAGTCAGTGTGATATAAGGGACTCCCCAGAGGCCCAGTGGTTGTAAGGCTAGCAAGACTTGCTGGCTGGAATCTAACCATGTGAATAATGGGATGTCCTACATGCTGGGGCTGCATGAGGGCATAAGGGAACATGAGGACTGAGATAGTGGTGGAAGGGGCCACAGCTCCAACCCACTTAGGTTACATTAGCTGTTGCTCCCCAGAAAGTCTAATAAGACTTTACTTTGTGGGTAAAGACAGGGGGGAAAGTTTTTCTTTATGAACAATAAAGTAAAACCCTGTGCGCATTCTGCCAGCTGAGTCACCTGTGGGGAGTCTCTGTCCCAACTCTCCCTTGAACAAAGACACACATCGTGGCTGACAGGACACAGAGCTCTTCCAGGCCAACCCCTGGCTGTCCATATTCAAGTCATCTGTATGGGCCAGTTTGCAGGGACCTGAGGTGGGCATGTGTTGAAGTGAGGCAAGGTCCCCCTACCACTTCTCTTCTCCACCAGGCCAGTGCTGATCACAGACACAAATTCCTCTCTACCTGACCTTTCAGTCCTTTCTCTAGGGAACTGAGAGGTTGTCTACTGGAATTGGTAAGAATGGGGTTTGTAAACTTGGGTGCTCTGTGCCTGTGAAGATGTCTGCTCTGGCAGGCAAGGGGAAGCAGAGAGGGAGCTCTAGTCACAGTAGAGTGGGGGCTGGTCTGAGGCCACTCACATAGGTGCTCCACTGAGAGTATTGTGGTAAGATCTGGCACATTTCTAGGAATGGATGCTATGGTCACCCAGAATGCTTCTTCCCTCTGACTACCCAAGCTGTTTAGCAGTATCTACAGATAAGACTGAAGTTGCTGGGCACCCCCAGGTGTGCATGGATCTGAGGGCCTCTCTCCCTCTTATTTTTGTCAGGGGCTGTGCTTCCTTGAAACTCCACCCATAGCCTGGTGTGGGCCAGGAGAGCTCTGTGTCCAGTGCAGGATGGGAGACGTGCACATGAGAAGGCAAGAAAACCTGAGTGCACTAACGGGCAGCGGCGGGTGCTGCAGTAAAAGGCTGAGGTTGGCAGTGGAGGCCGCGAGCGGATCGGCTCTTACCTGACCACCTGCAAAAATGACAGGGGTGGAGGCGGGCTTTGGGCGGTAGGGAATGGTGGCACCTTTCGGTGGGGACTAGGAAAAGGGACAGGAGAGGGAGAGAGACGTTAGAATAGTCTTGCCACTGGCCTTGGGCTGCCATCCCCAGTCCACCCCTCTGCAGGACACCCCAAGCCCCTGATATTGCCAGCAAAGGCTCCACAGGAAGGGGCCATGCAGGGGCATCAGGAGAAGATGAGCAGTCCTCATGGCCCACTGAGGCAGGAGGCGTTCTGTATCTTCACTGCCCTTTTCCTTGGTGTGGAGGTCCTTTTTCCAAGCCTTAAAACATGAGATCCGGCCACCTATCTTCAACTTGCCCTATGGCCACCAGGCAGGACATAGGGCTCTGTAGCAATGAAGAGTCTCAGAGGCCAGCTTGGTGGGGCACCTGCTTACTGCTGGGGGCAGGGGAGGGGTAAATAGCAGCTGATCCGAATGGGTCTCCTTGCTATTACACCTTCCTCATTCTGTAGCCCCATGGGGACCAATTAGAAGTAGATGGTGGGCTTGGCAGTGGCTTCAAGACATGAAGTTTGTGTAGAAACAGCCCTGGGCACAACCCATTGTGGGAGCTGATGCTCAGGGTCCCAAGGACTCTGACCTATGGCAATGGTCAGTAGTGAATACCACCAAAGCTTAGAAGCATCCAATTTCACTATTTAAAAAAAAGTCTGTAGAGGTTTGCTATAATTTCCTGTTGCTATGTGTCTAGAATATAGGATTTTCATTCTGAATGAATGCTGCTCTCAGGCGTCAGCACTTCCCACCTTACTCTCTTCATCTTGGTCAGAGGTAGTCAATCTTCCCTGGCATCAAGAATGGGGGAGAGGTTTGTCCCCAGGAGGCAGAGACTCTGGCTAGGCTCTTTCAGGAGGTACCAAAAGCTAGAGACTATTGTGCAGAAGAGGTTGGAGGCCTGAGCCATGTGGCAGGGGACAGGCAAGGGCACTGAACCACAGTCCATTCAGAGCCCACTGACCTTTGGGCCCTTTGAAATTTTCCTCACTCTGCAATTATTTTTTAAAGAGTTAAACATGAGGTTCAAACTCAAAGTCAATTATAAACAGTGGAGGACTCAACAGTTGCCTAATAGTTCTTGGTTCCATAGGAGATATGGTGGTGACCCCAGTTCAGGTGTGGAGGACAGATATTGGCTGTTCTTGAAGCCATGAGACACTTGGTTGAGGTGAGAGCACAGCAGAAGCTTCAGAAAAGGCCACAAGTATGGGTGCTGCTGTGACTTCTGCTCCATCTGGGTACTGACTGCATTTAAATTTTAGGTTCTTTCACCCATATCCAGCAAGGGTGCTTCTGTCCAGTTTTGCCTTCTTTGCTTCTCTCTTAACCCTCCACTGCCATCTCTTTACACACTGTATTTTCCTGGGTCTGTCCTGAATCCTGCTTTATAGTTCTCTCAGAGTCTACAGACCTCCTCTTCAGCTCTTCAGTGCTAGGTAGCCTGGTGGGTGGGCTACTTCCTCTTCATCACACCTACTTCTTTCCAGTAGGGGTGGTGACATTCCCAAGGCCAAATCTCTCAAAAACACTCCCTGCACTTTCTTACTGCCAGGCAAGACGGTGGCCCCAGGCTGGCATTTACAGTCCAAGGGCTGATACCAGCAGATCCTTTCCAAAGTGTCCCTTCACCATACCTGGTTCTTGCTGGAGGCCTGGAAGCCCAAGCCAGGGACCTGCCCACTCTTGATGTCTGGCTCTCATATACCCCAAGCGACCACATGAATCCTCAGGACAAGCAAGGCACCTGAGCCTTGGTGACAATACCACACGCAGAGTGAACCGAGCCCTAAGCAAGGGTGGGCTGGTGAAATGTGCTGGTCCATGATGTTCACACTGTACCTCCAACATGACCACACAGATCTGCTTCACACACTGAATGATAGCATCTGGCGTCCCCGAGATGGTTACGGCTCGCTCTGTGGAGTTGGGTAGCATGTCCCCTGCTACCTGGACCTGAGCACCTGTGGACTGGAGAGAAGGAACATTGGAAGGGGAATAGCAGAGAGTGTGGACAGCAGCACGCACAGGATGAGCAGAACTTCCAAATCTCATGGTGCACCCAGGGTGGTCTGCACCATGAGACTCCCTCACTAAAAATAGGTTCTTAGCAGGCCACAGTGCCTTTCCTTCCACATCCACTCAAATGTCACCCTCCTGTCACCTCTCGTTCATGCCTGCCTCTGAATATCCCCTTAGGGGACTGTGTACATTGAACAGAAGGCCCTGAACCTTGGATGGGCACCTGTGGGGAAATGGAACTGCTTTTTTTTTTTTTTAACACAAATAATTCTATAACCTCTATGGAGCTCTAGGCTAGAGGAGGATAGGAAGAAAACACGATGGGGGGGGGGAGGCTGTCCTCCTGGGTAAGAGAAGGACTTGGCCTTCCTTAAGAAGGAGGGATGTTAATGTCAAACCCACACCTGGTGCAGGCAACGTAAGTGTCATCTCAGGAGGTGGGACCTGATGGTCAAGGAGGCACCTTGCAGGAACAGGAACCCAAGCCTGAGTGTGGCCTTGAATCACAGACCTTGGGTGTCACAATCCATCTGTCCCAGGATTGTTCCCTGCCCCTTAGCATCTTTGTTCTCATCTTTGCCCCAACCAGGTTGCCTCTGCACAGGTCACTGTGGGGGCCTGTGAATGTGACAGGGTTTCTCACATTCCACTTTTCAAAGGCTTTTGGATTGCCTGTCCATGTGCACATCAGTTTGGGGTCATCAGGGTCTGCAGTGATCCATGCATGTGCTTATAGATCAAGTAGGGGATATGCAGCAGGAAGGCCAGGCCAGAGAGCTATTCCTGCAATGGGCATAGAAGATCCTGGTACCTCCCTGATCTCCTTGATCTTGGAGCCGCCTTTGCCGATCAGGGATCCACACTGGCTAGCAGGAACTACCAGCCGTAGTGTCACTGGGGGCTTGCTGGTGGCAGGGCTGTTGCTCATGGAGTTAATGATGTCCTAGGGAGAAGACAAGTATGTTGGCCCCACAATGGTTAAGTTCAGCTGTGTGTAGCATTTCTGCCTCATACCTGTCTGGCTGCATACTGGGAAGAGTCCTCCACATACAGAAGGGATAAAGAAGACAGTTCTGGCATTCATAGAGCCTTTAAAGCCAGGCCAGGCCAAGCCTGGGGTGAAGGACAAGATGATGCGGACCAGATGGACAGAAGGGGCCCCATCCATATATGGTGACCACACCTACGGATTCAAACTACTGAGTGATCACAAGAGGACTGGGAATAGATTGCAGGTTGAGAGGATGCACAGTTAGGTCCAACCTCACCATGAAGGCCTTGTGGAGTCTGAGGACTTAAGACAGACAAAATACGAAGTGTGAGTTGGTGGAGGGAGGAGAGCAGAGGCAGCTGGGGCTGGGTACAATGAGCACAACCTCTTATCAGGGGGTTGGGGTGGAAAAGGCTTCTCTATCCATTCAGGAAGGAAGACAAGTCACTAAGAAGGCAGGGACACCAGAGCAGCGGAGGTGTGGGTTTAGACCTGACCCACCTGGATAGTCATGTTTTTGGCTTGTGGCTTTGATGCTCAGGAGACAGATGGGCTTCAAGTTCATGATGGGGACATATGGAGTTGGGTGATATCTACACGGGACAGTTTGGGCTGTGGAGAAGCCAAGAACCAACCAAGACCCAGGGCCCACCCAAGTGTGCAGCACATACTGACAGGCTTTCTACCTGAGCAAGTGACAGAGGTTGCTGGGAGGGCATTTGTAGTTGTGTGTACATCACAGTTCACAAGTTAGGATTCACATACTGGTTTACTCCCTACCAAAATGGACCTCTCTTCTTTGTGAGATGATGTCAGATCATGCCCAAAGCAACATTTTCAAGAGGTAAAAGATGATATTCCCAGAAAATGACCTGCCTGGGGCCACAGGAAAGCAGGTAGGAGATCCAAGGAGCTCTGCACATGGAAACCCAGTGAAGCTCCCACACACCAGGGAGTCTGATTACAGAAAAGGCAGTCCAAAAATAGCAAGAGAAGCCAAGGCCAACACACATGGATGCCAAGCCAGCTACACATGACTCACAGGCTCAGCAGCTACTATCCTGGAAAGCCTTACCTAAGCTGCCACAAGAATGGCCAGCCCTTGACAAGGACTACAGCTTCCTCATGTCTGTCCCCACTTCCAACTCGGTCAGGATCATCCAAAAAAAAAGCCAAATGTGTATTAGCTCTTGTTGATCATTAGGAGGCCCTGCTTCTAATAAGACCCTGCTCTTGCTTTCCTTGTTCACTATGAAGCCTTCTTCTCTGCCACACCAATGGAGGTAGTCAATCCCTTGTCTCAACCAACTCTGTAGTCTCAGCTGCTCTATCTGGGCATTTATACACTGTCCCTTGTTCTAGACTCAGCCTCCACCTAAGCATGGCACCCAGAGGCCCTTGTGCCCACCTCTCAGCTCTATGCAAAAATCCATGCTCTGGGCACTGAGTTCTTCAGTAGCTCATCCCCAGCCTTCAGACTGGGTTTGATAGGTGGTTCCATTTGTTTGTATCTTTTGGGGACTGGGTCATGCCATCTCATCCCACTGGTGGCTCTGGTGTAACGGCTGTGTGCTATGCTGCTGAAAGCATTGTTTATCATGAGAGGGAACCACAAGGTAGACATTAAGCTGCTGTTTGCCATTCTCCTGTCACAGCATCTCTTGGACAAGCTTTCTTTGCTGTGGGCCACCACTGAAGCATACAAAACTCTGCTTTTCTCAGTCAGCTAAGGGCTTGACTGGTACAGACACTGTCCCTGAGTCCCACTTGCTGGGGTGGCTGAGTTGAGGCATGAGAGTGCCACATTCCTCCTAATCTATGGGCCTTGGAACCATTCCATCAAAACCCTGGTCCTCAAACTTCCCTAATGCTATCCTCCCCTCCTCACCAAGCAGGGCTGTAGCCTTTGACAATATGGAGGAGCCTTTGGAATTGTTTTATGGGAAGTTTGGAGCAATGGGAGCGACCCAAGTTGTGAGTTGCCAATGTAGATCTCATCTGGATCCTTGTCCTGAACAACTCTTTACCAGTTTTCAGGTGCCTTTACCAGATATTATTGCCTCTAGGGTTATGAAAAAACTGACTATGCAAACTGTGGCTAGGCCATGGGTGTTATGAGGGCCATGACCCACATCTCAACAGCAGCTTCCATGGCTTCAACCCAGAATAATGACTTGCTCCCATTTCCAACTCAGGGTCCAAGAAAAAGCAAATGCTTGACTTTAAGACAAATGTGGAAGGCCTGGATGTTAGAGAGCCACCTCCAATGCCTACACCACAGACATTCCAGGGCATGCCTAGAATACTCTCTCTTCTCTGCTAGGAGGCATTCCTCTCCCACACCTGCCTGTATGTAACAAGTGACAAGTAACAGTGAATGACTCCTTGCCAGAGTCCATTCTGCATACACAAACCTGCCTGTCCTCATTTAGAGAGATGTTTCTATCTACAAAGCATTTCCCTTTGCTTGATGACCATCCCTGATTTGTAAAAGAAAAATATATACATTAGCTGATCACCACCATTGGATGACATTAAATGGAAATACTAAGAACAAAAAGTGATGGCTTACTGAAGCACCATGTACACATATATGTATGCATCTCCCAACATGTAAACACACATCTGTCTCCAGGTGAGACACAGCTACATAAACTCTCTGAGAAGATGGGATGCTGCAGTGTATGTTGCTGAGAGCCAGAGTTGTGCCAGCTAGGGCTTCATCATGGGCCATGTGACAGAGTTGGCTAGATGCTGGAGGTGTGAACACAGTCCAAGGTCAGCAGTGCCTATGTGCCCTGGTGGGAGGTGTATGTTCTTAGGTCATGCCTACTGCTTGGGAGTAGGGTTTGAAGAAACATGAAGAAGGTGGACTTCTCTAATATGCACATTATGGGAATGGATGGCTTTAGGAGGGAGGGGTGTTGGATGTCATCAGTTGACATGGACAGGGTAGTGTGACCAGGAGGCAAAGAAAGTGGGAGGAGATTCCAAGCAGCCCCAATGTCTGCATGACACACTGGGTAGGCTGGGCCAGCACTGCAACAAGATGAGACCAACAGGCAAAAATGGGTTAAGGTGCTTGCCTAGCCCAGGTCTCATGCAGGCATACCTTACCTCCTCAAACTTGTATGCAATCATTGCAAAGGCTTTGAAGATAGCATCAGTAGGGCCTGTGATAGTCACGATTCGCTCTGGGCAGTTTCCTTCTGAGATGTTGATCCTGGCACCACTCTAGAGAGAGAGTGGGAAAATGTAGCTGATGACAGATGAAAGCCTCTGAGTAGTGTGGGCCTGGGTTCTCCAGGCCAGGGGACACCACCAGATACAGGCTTGAGTACTTGGCCCTACTTGCAAACGTCACCTGAAACAGAGAAATTCTGTCCAGCAATCTCCTTAAGAGTGGTATTTTAATTAAAAAGAGTCCTGGTGACCCCCATGAGAGCCAATGACCCATGCTTATGAACCCCGTGTGTACTGCATGTCAGAGAGGACTGGCCCTCCTCACTCTGCCATCTCTGATGCATGGGACAGGACAAGGCAGGTCCATAAGACCTACAAACAGTACCTTGAAATGCTCCTGAAATGAAAACCTGACCAGGAACAAAGTAACATTCAGGGCAAGCCATACTCACCTCTTCACGCATCTTCTTCACTGTTTCTCCTTTCTGGAAAGGAGACATGAACAAGGAAATCTGTCACTGTTGGCTCCAGAGAAGGCACATGGACTTGGCATAGCCCTGGGTACTGTGAGCATCTGCTGATGCTATGTGGATGCTGAGAGAATTGTCAGAGCAGTGAAGGTGGTGGGGTGCTACCTGCCTCTGGCCTGTCCCCATCAGTAAAATAGCATCTCCAAAGTTCTTATACAATATGTGAGAATTTTAGGAAATTGAAGCAGGGGAAGATAGCTGTAGTCACCTGGTGGCATAGTTGATTATCTGGGCAAGTTTAGATCTGACTCATGCTCATTCTCTAAATCCATTAAGGTGCCAGATAGGCCTGCATGGCATGCGGTGCCCTGCAGAGGCTGCACTTGGTTCAAACACACCCATCTCATGGGTAGTGGCTCCCTGAGATGTCCTTTACAAAGACAGAAGGTAAGAAAGACTTGGGACAAGGAGCAGTTGGAGGCTCCCCCACTGTACAAGTATGTATGTATGTATGTATGTATGTATAGATAGATAGATAGATAGATAGATAGATAGATAGATAGATAGATAGATAGAGATACCAGAATTGTCAGAGGCAGGGAGGGCAGTGCTGGCCCCCAGCCTTTCCACCTGCACATGCAACAGCTCTATAATTGGTCACTTTTCTTATGGGAACATGTCTTTTATTTTAGCATGGGTATATAAGGAGGAGCTATCACCTTTCTGGAGATTGTTCTGATTACAGGACCATTGAAGAAGGTAAGCACAATAACACTTTCTGAGGCCAGAAACGCAGAAATATACTAGCAATCAAGGTGGTCGGAATGGGGGCTGTCAGAGTGATCAGTTGGGGCCTTGTCAGGGCCAGAGCCAGGAAGGTGTTTCCTGGTCCTTCAGTATGAAGTAGGGGGTAACACTAATAGGGTTTCCAGGGCAGAGATCCCTGGGACCTTGACATCCTTCCACATAGTGCTATGTGCTTGCTGTGCATTTGCTGGGGCTATCAGCACCAAGGGCTGCTGCTGTCCTTGCCATATCCTTATAGAGAGCTTGAGATAGGCAGAGTCCATTCAATAATTACCTTTCCAATGATGCTTCCAACTTCCTGTAGGAAAAAAATTATAGAAAGATGATGTCATTACGTTCAAGAGAAAAAAAACTCTGGGGACATATGCTATAAAAATTAGTCTTCCTTCCTAACATGATGGGAGAATTTATTTTTTCAGTTTTGGGGGTTTGCATATACTAGACAGACAGATAAACAGACAGATAGACAGACAGGCAGACACTCTACTCCTAGCCATATTCTAGAGCCATGGGAAAATTTAAACTGTCAAGAGGATGCATCTGAGTTGGGTCATCCATCTTCTCTGCACCCATCAGACCACAAGCTTGTCAGACATGGTGCCAAATCTAAATGTCCAAGAGGATTATATAATGAGTTGATTTCCAGATAAACAAGAAGAAAGGGTCCCCATATACTTAAGGCCTTGAGAACACCCTTCCACAAACAGATGGGACCTAAGAATGCTATGCTACTATTACTGTGGCTTGTTTTCTAAGGCAGGGCACTCAGAAGCACTGGCACAGCCACCACAGTTCTGCAGGTGTATCTTGATGCCTGTGGGGTATATGATTGGTTGGGTCAGTGGTCCCAGTACTTCTTAGCCCACAGGATAGCTATAGAAAGGTGTCACCATGGTGTGCCACTTGGGACAGGGTCAACTTGTCTTCCAGCAATGGAGAATAACATCTTTTTAAAAATCTGGCCTATTTTTCTCATAACAGGTAAGCAATCTCAGCTGCTGCTGAGCCATGTGGTGGACATGGCACAAGATGAGAAAGTGGGCATGAATGACTGATCTATAGACAACCCCACCTTGGATGTGTCAGGAGAAGGAAGGACCAGCCATACTCTATCACAAAAAAGGTGGCTATGTGTGCCTTCACTTGCCCAGCAGGACATACTTTCTGGGAATCTTCTAGCACTCCTACTCTAGTGTCTAGCTCTCAGCAAGCCACCCCTACAGGAGACTTTGTATAGATGCCAGGAGCCAGGTTTTTTAGGACACTGGCAGAGAGCACAGCATAGGAATGAGCCAGTGTGAACACTGCAGGACAGCATTCACTTAAAGGAAACAGACACTAAGGCATTTAGTGACAGGCATGAGACCAACCAGTCTTGAGGGGTTACAGGAAAAGCATAGTTTGAACTATACTTGCAGAGGCTTTGCAAGCTTGAGATTGCCTAGAATAAGAAGTTACACAGAACGAAGCCCTGGCAGTGTGCTCCCACTCTCTGCTCATCTACCTTTCCATGCATCAGCAGGCGAATGGTCAGGGTCACGTTCAGGCCACCTTCTGAAACTTTAGAATCCATCTTTCTCCCAAAATGCAGCTCGGGGTAGTGGCTTAAGGTGCTGAGGGTGCTGTGAGGAAGGATGGATGGGGCCCAGATGGTGTCACCTGGAACAAGAAAGCACAGCTGTGCCCATCTTTTAGGTTGTATACATCTTTTAGGTTCTGGAACCATCTCTTGACCTGCAAGGACTCAGCTTCTGGGGAATTGGAATGCTATTGTCACCACTGCAAGTAGAGCCTACCAGAGTTGCATCCTGGTCTTAACTGCATGACCTTGAGCAGATCACTTAAGTCCTTTAGATTCATTCTCCTGCCATAGGAGTACCTATCTTAGGAGCAAGACAGCACAAGGAGCTGCCCAGGCAAATTTTGGTAAAAGCCAATGCTTATCTATCCAGCCTGGGAAGCCTCTGCTCTGCTCCAAGTGTTCCTTCTGCCTACTTTTCCGTCACACTACAGAGCAAACCCCAGGGTACCAGGACCTGCCTCTCCTGTGGGACTTGCTTTGCCCTCAAGCAGTCAGGTAGGCTCCAGTCTAGTGTTCCTTTGTGCCTGTGCCCATTCCTTGGAAAGCTTCCCTAATGTGGACTCAGTCTCTGGCCACTGGACTACCGCTTACCCTGACGAAAGCCCTCAGATGATGTTCTCCTTACATGGTACAAGTCTGTACTGCTCACATGTTTTCTATAGACAGTTCCTAATGGTTAGTCCATGGGGTTAAATTAAGGCCTCAATTTATTATTTGCAGGCAAAGATAGATTTATAGGTAGTAATAAAGAAATGCTTGTGGGAAAGTAACATGATGAACCTTGAGCCACCTTTGGTGGCTTGAGACTAGGCCCCTCCTGATGCCTCTTGCATTGAGTTATCCACAGGCCCTGAGCCAATTCCTTCTAAGGGAGCACACAAGGGCTCACTCCCACTAGGGAAGGGACAGCTACTGCTGGCTAGCCTGGGTATACATCCCATGGAGGACTAGTGGATGACAGTGAAGGTCAAGGAGGCCAGGGGGACAAAGAGAGAGGGAGTATGTGGTGGTTTGATTCAGGTGTTGCCCATAAATTTAGGTGTTCTGAATGCTGATAGGAATCTGGGAATTAGAACCTTGTTAGAGATATGTTGTTGGGGGTGGGCTTATGGGTATTATAGACAGCTTCCCTTTTTCAGTGTTTGGCACACTCTCCTGCTGCTGTTGTCCACCTGATGTTGGCCAGGAGGTGATGTCCAACCTCTGCTCATGCTATTGTTTTCCCTGCCAAAATAAACCCTTTCTCCCACAAGCTGCTTTTGGTCGGGTTCTTTCTGCCAGCACTGAGAAAGCTGATTGCAACAGTTAAAATGGTACTGAAAAGTGGGATCTTACTGCTGGAAGCCTGATTCTGTGGCTTTGGCCTTTGGGGGCTGATTTGTAGGAGGAATGTGGACAGATTTGAAACCTTGGCCTTACAGTGCTGTAAATAGAACTTGATGGATTCTGGTCAGAGTTGGAAAGACCTGAATGGAATAAGGACTGTGAGGTTTGGCTTACAAGGGTGAGAGGAAACTTTGTTTGGACTGGCAGTTTGTATGAGAGGCTTGATGTGTTCTGCCTGCCTGTGACCTGAGAATTTGTACAGGTTACTTTGCATAGAAATGGACTGGTCTGAGCAGATGGAGATGGTATAGAAAGAAATGAAATCTCTGGGCTAAAACTGCTGACCATTCAGCTTCAATTGTTTGTAAAGCAGGCTTGTTGGATTACCTGTGTGTAGGCTCAATGGAGCCATGAGGATGAACCACAGGTTGCAGTGGAGACCCAGTGAAGATGCCAGGACTATGGGATGACTGTCAAGGAGAGCTGCCAGCACCAGATGAAGTCTTCTAGGACTGTGAGTAGCTGAGCTGGAGGGGCAGAATTGGAACTCAAAGAGACCTACCTGTCACTGGTTGTTATTGGACTTGGAGTTAAGAGTTTGATGTTTGCCCTGTTTGTTTTAAATCTTGCATTGGTTCAATCTGACTTTGTTATGCCCAATGCCATGTTTTGCAGTGTGAATATTTATTCTGGGTCATTATGGTGTTTTTTTTTTTTTTTTTTGGCATTATAGCACAGTTAGAAGACCTTAAATTATGGGGATGTTTGGACAACATTGATACTAATAAAAACTATGTGAATTTTTTGAGTTCAGATGAATGCATTGCATTTTACATCATGTATGGTTATCACTTTATGGGGGTCAGGGGTGGAATGTGGTGGTTTGATTCAGGTGTACCCCATAAACTTATGTTCAGAATTCTTGATCCCCAGCCGATGGCAATTTTGGAATTGGAACCTTGTTGCGAGGTGTGTGGTTGGGGACAGGCGTGTGAGTGTTATAGCCAGCTTCCCCTTGCCAGTGTTTGGCACACTCTCCTGCTGCTATTGTCCACCTGATGTTGTCCATCCTTTGCTCATGCCATCATTTTCCCTGCCATTGTGGAGTTTCTCCTGGAAAATAAACCCTTTCCTCCCAAGCTGCATTTAGGTCAGGTTCTATTTGCCAGCAATGAGACGCTGACAACAGAGTGGCTGTAAGGGTTCTTAGAAGCAAAAAATAGGAGATGTCCATGTCCAACAAATACTCTGGGGCTGCTGTATGGGAGGAGAGGTGATGGAGCGTGCAGGATCTCAGCTCTACAGGGGTGCTGATGCAGATCAAGCTTAGGCAGCTCTCTGCTCTGTGGAAAAGCATAGGCAGAGGAGTTCTGCTGACCAGTGCATTTGTACATACCCTGCAGAATGCTGGACCACAGCAGGTTCCAGGAAGAAAGGAGAATCTAGCATAGGTGACTGAAGTGACAACATGTGCAACCACATCATAGATGTCCTGTTATGAGCCCAGCCAAATCCTCCTTTCAGATTCCTATATCTAAAGCTCATTTACCAGCACCACAAACTGGATCACACTGGAGCCAGTCTGGGGCTCTGGGCCTTCTTTTTAATTAAAAATGTCTCTTCCTCAACAGGGGGACAGCCAGAGCCCTGCAGCCATCTGTTACATAAATGTTTCCAGCCTAGGAAGGAGAAAGTGGGTCAGTGCCTGCCCTGGGTACTTCCGGCTCCAGGCTGTCAGCAGTGATCAGTCACTTGGGCCAGTGCCTTTCTGAATCAGAGAAGAGGGGAATGGACAGAGCTCTGTAGACTATGGGAAGGAAGATCTGTTCTGTGGGCAGGTGAGGTTGCCGGGGACTCAGGGTTGGTTCTAGAGAAGCAACCCTGCTCCAGCCACAACTCTGGAAACCACAGACTTCTCAGTAATGCCAGAGTGAATAAACCCCTGGCCGATGGCAAGCTCTGAGACATCTGCTTATTAATGAGTACCTAAGACTGCCTAGGCCTTGCTCTCACCCAGCTCATGCTCATCTGTCCATCCGGAGCTTTGTAGCTACTAGAGAATAAAGGGTCAAAGTGTTGCCAAGAGGAACTCAGTAGGAAACAGGCTACTCTTCTGTTCAGTCCTCGCATGCCACACTAGACTGACGTCCCTCTAGGGCCCTTATTCTCCTGAGATCCCTCCTCTCCCAGGTCCTTTCCCTACTCTGGCTTTCTAGAAGCTTTCCAGGCTTCTGTTCTCATGAGTGATTGGGATATAACATCAGAGTTAGAGGAAAAACAAACACAGTAGCAATCCCATAGGGGCTTGGACAACATTAGCCAGCTGTAGTTTAAATGTGTGGTTACCAACCACAGATGTGCCCAGTACACTGCCTATACCTGAACTGCCAGGGTTGCATGAATTTCTAAGAGATACAGCATCTGATATATGCAAGGGACAGAACTCCTGACTTCCCTGTCTTCCCAGGTCATAAGTCAGATCCTGCCTGTCTTAGCACTTTCTACCCAATTGCCCAGGCTGAATGACTTTTCCTTTTTATTCTACCCCATTCATTAGCAAGTCTCACAGCTTCCCTGAAACCTAGATCTAGAATCTGGGCCTTGCCTCTTTCCATTCTCAGGGCAATTGGTCACAGTGGAACCTTAAATAAATGATACTGACCCTGCCCTCTGTGGTTCAGAACAACTCCCTACTGGCTTCATGTTTCTTCAGTCCACCTTTCTGACTAAATGACCAGAGGTCCTAAGGGTGAGACCTATTGCCTCTCCATTCTTCTTCCCAGTGTCTCTACTGCAGGCCTCTGCATTGATATCCCTTATCCCAAACCAGGAAACCCCCCTTTTTTTTCCATCACTCTGTTGAGGCTCTCCTGACTCTTACTGCTCCTAGAACTGGTCCCACTGGCACACAAGACAGTCTTGAAATGTTTGTAAAGAGAAACAAAGGCAAGCAGGGAAACAGTGCCATTAAAAACTGTAAAAGCTTGAGAGAAGGAGGAGACTGGAGGGGGTTCATGAGGGGGCAGGCCTCAGGATAGGCCCTCTGAGGGCTCTACTCAGACATAGATGCAGTCAGCCTGGGGTGTGTGTTAGCCCCCATCAGGAATGGCCTCAGCTGCAGAGATGTCTCATTTAAGTCCCTGGAGTATGCTGGGTCTGCCAGGCCACCTGTGCCTGGCTCCTTGACCCCAGGACACCCAGACTCAGGGCACACTTCCAGGGAAGTAATAACAGCCTTTATTTATGAAGGGTGATCTGGCAAAGTATACCAGTAGCCTAAAATATCTCTAATATTTAAATGATAAACTGCATTTGCATTAATATTTGTCCATTTTTTAAAGCACTGAGAAAGCTGGGCATGGTAGCACATGCCTATAATTCCAGCACTCTGGAGATAGGAGAATCAGGAGTTCACAGTCAGCATGGGCAATATGAGACCCTGTTTCAAAAACAAACCAACAATCACAAAGTTTCAGAAAAATATGTATACAGGGTGGTAATGCTGTTGCTATTTGTGTGGGGGAACCAACCCAGGCATTTGCATGGCTGAGCAGGGCCATCCTTGAGCATCCTTATGCCATGGAGTCCCTGACAGTCTCTGATCTGGTCAGATCTCTCCTACTTTATAGATGCAACATTCAAGACATGCAGGAAAATTCCTCCTGTAGGTGGCTGAAAGGTGGATTATTACACTGACTGAAATGGAGAAAAGGCAGTTCACTAGGGAGCAAGGACCTCAGGAATGACACGAGTAACCTCCCTGGGCTTTCTGAGCCACTCAGACTAGAAAGTAGTGAAGCAGAAAGCTGGAGCTGGATAATCCAGAGCCCCACAGAGATTTGCTTTCATTAGGAAGGAGCAGCAAGCATGACTGAACCCCCATAGCACTATCTTCTCTTCTAGCCAAATTCTCTCCACAGCAGGGATCAAGCTGGGGGGGGGGCTCCTACCTTCACCAGGCTGTAAAGAGGCACTCACCTATCCCAGGGACAACACATCCTGACTTGTGGTGCCAGTGCAGGTGGTAGGGAGCAGTAAGGAGTGAAATAAGCCAGACACAGAAAGTCAAATATTGTACAATTTTACTTAACTGTAGAATCTCAAAAGGTCAAACTCACAAGAGCAGAGACTGTGAGCATAGGTACCAGGGTCTAAGGTGGGTTGGGGACTAGGAGAAGTTGAATAAACAGTGCAAAGTTTCAGCTAGATATCTAGGAGGAATGCTTGAAAAGATGTATTGTTAATATAATTAATACATTCTTTAAAATTGCTGATTAGTGAATGTTCTTACCACAAAAAGTATGGTATGTGAAGTGATGAATATATTAACTTGACTGAATCATTTCACACACACAACATTAACAAATAGGACTTAGAAGCATATAAAACTAATTATGTGTGATAACTCATCTTTCAATAATGTAGCTGGCTCAGGTCTTAGAAACCAATAGCACAATCTACCACATTAACAGATGAAAGAAGGAAAGCTGCACAGTCAAATCAATGTGTGAAGGGAAGAATTTTATATACTTCAATACCCACTCAATATTCAGAAAAAGAAAAAAGTCACAGGAAGCAGAAATATAGGAAACTTCTTCAATTTGTAAGAGAACCCACAAAAGAAGGTGAAACCTGACCTTGCTGTGTCCAGGCCCAGGCGCTTTTGTCATTGTTGTGCTGGAGATCAAGATAAGGGCCTAGATCTGGCAATTCTTGCTCTGGTGCATGTAGTGGGGCATGTGCTGCTGGATACCCAGCAAGCTCGTAGCACTTGAGGGCAGACCACATTACCTCCTGTTGCAGTCAGCTTCATGTTGCGGGACAAACATTCAATCAGAAGCAGCTTATAAGAGGAAAGGGGTTATTTCAGGTTTACAAATGACAGGGGAATACTATCAATGGTGGAAGAAACTGGCTTACTTTGATAGATTCAAGCAGGAGACATCATCAACATCCAGCACCACAAAACTACCCACTTTAGCCTGAGTCTATGGGGCCACACATTTAAACCATTACATTCTGTTCCTGGCCCCCATAAACTCATGAACATGTCACAATGCAAATTGCATTTGGCCCAACTTCAAAGGTCACCATAAGCTTTACCAACTTTAGACTATTCTAGAGTCCCAAGTCTCATCTGAGATTAAGACTGTGTCTTAACTACGAGTCCTGTAAAATCAAAACAAATTATATATTTTCAACACATAATGGCTCAGAGTAAACATATCCACTGCAAAAAGGTATAGCAAGGAGAAACTGGACCAATACGAAAATCAATAAATACCAGGTAAACATCAAACACTTGCAGTTCAAGCCTGACATCCATAACCAGTAACAAACATCTCCGGATTTCCAATTCCACCCCTCCAGCTGGGCTGAGTAACCCTGGGAAAACTTTCATCCTGAGCCAACAGTGCTCCATGGTAGGTACTGCACCGTCCTGGTATATCCAAAACAACCCTGGTGTGCCTTTCCAATGCTGCAACTCAGTCTAGAGCACATGTACTAGAGACCTCACCTGTGACTTCTCCCTACTCCCCTGATCCAGCTTTCCAGCTCCTTTCTTGGGGCAGGCTAAGTTCTCTCACCCATGTCTTGGGGACTTCTGCAGAGGGCACCCCCATCATCCCCATCTCAAATGAGCCTCAACCCTGGCCTTACTACAATCAGCAAGGCTCCCACAACTACAGTATGGCAGTGGTCACATGTTCTCTGTGTTAATCTGTAACAAAATACCTGATCTGATACTTTATAAAGAGGCTTACTTGGCTCACATGATTAAAGTGGTAGAGGTTCCAAACAGCAAGGAGCTGGCATCCTGGTGAAGCCTTGGCTACCTCACATTAAGGCAGAGTAACAAAGGGAAATGGTCACATGGAAAGGCGACCAAAGTGTGGGTAGCCTTCCTTTATTACCTGTTCAAACAAGATGTAACTCTAGAGGACCTATATCAATCCCTTCTAAGGGAAGTGCCCATGACCTAATTGCTTTACACTAAGCCCCACCTCTTATAGGCCCCACTCCCTCAGAACTACCCCACTGCTTCCAGGACATAAGCCTTTGGGAGAATCATTCAAAGCACACCCAGACTATAGCAGTCTCCATCATTTGCTACTGAATCTCATTTCTGGCTCAGTACGTATTTAAGGAACAGATGAATATGTACGATGAGTACTAGGTCCAACTCAATTCCAGTGGCTTCAAAGAACACTCTGAACTCAAAACTTAGTGATTTCTACACTTGATTCTCATGCACATACAGGATAAGGTTAGTCTTGCATGTCCATAGGTTCTGCAACCTTGGATTCAACTATCTGTACTTTGACACCCCACTCCCATTTTCCAACAATGCTTGAACTTGCTTCATGCCTCATATTAAGCTGAGTACATATCCTGCTGTCTCCTGCATCTTACTCTCAGCCTCTCCAATGTACAGTTGAGTATTGTTCACCCCATGTTGGTTATATCTGTCTTCAACATGAACAGTATAACATTTGTATTGTATCAGGTATCATAAGTTATCTCTGAAGATGATTTAAACATTCAGAGGATGTGAACAGGTTATCTGTAAAACTGTGTCACTTTACAAAAGTGACTTGAGCACTGTGGATGTCCTAACCAGTTCCTACGAATGTATCTTTATGTCCCTTATGACACACACCCGTTTATGCCTTCATTTAGTCACTGAGGATCTGCTGTGGTGGAGATAATAATGAAGGAGGTATTGGGGCTCCGTGGGAGATCATCACAGCCACAGGCAGGAGAAAGCATGTGGGGCCAGGACCATGGCATCTTAGGCCCACTACCACCTGGGGCCCAGGCATGTTTTGGCAGGACATCTGGGGATCTGGCACCATGCCTCCAGGTGACTATATTCTTAATGCTCAACATGAAGTGTGAATCCATTTATTTGCAAAGAGCATACTGATGAAGGGGTATTCTCAAGGCCAATAAAAAAGATGAGGAAAACTGCCAAGAAAAAGAATTCAACCAAAACTATAAACCAAAACCCAGCAGGAAAGACCTGTTGCAATCTTTCAAGCTTTTGAATTTTAACAACTTTTTCTTTCATTTTTTTATTGTCCATAATGAGTTACATTATTTAATGGGCAAACAATGAGTTGATATCCCCAGTTCCCCAATGCCCCTCTTCCCCATCCCCAATCAGCTGGATATCCTCCTCCGTGGGCAGTCTGGATCAGTCTTTGGGGCAGGGGACCATGGACAGCCTAGGAGTCAGCCTGGTTCCATGGGCCCTAGTATATTTGAGCTGCTCCACTCTGAATGGCCTGGCTGTATCCCTGCTTTCATTGGTTCTGGCCCCGATTTATCATCTCTTTCCTTATGCTTTTTCTTGCTCTGATTTTCTTTTTCCTTTGTTTCTTCAGACTGCAATGGAGAGGAATGGTTGATCTTTCCTTCTAATGCAACATTTCTTATTGTTGGTTTTCTCTAGAGGCCTGATTTACTATTATCCACAAATTTTAACATATTGTTTCACCTATTTTTCTGTCCAAGCTATCTTCTTAGTTTCATTTGATACTTCTTTGACCAGTGCATTATTTAGAGATATGTGTTTTGATTTTCAAGTGTTTAGAACTTTTTTAACTATCTTTAGTTACGGACTTACATTTTAATTCCACATTGGCCAGAAAGTATACTTTGTATGATTTAAATTATTTAAATTTATAAGGCTTTAAAAGTATTACCATAGCTTGGTGTGGTGGTGTACACCTTTAATCCCAGCACTTGGGAGGCAAAGGTAGGAGGATCGCCATCAGTTTCAGGTCAGCCTGAGAACATAGTGAATTCCAGGTCAGCCTGGGCTAGAATGAGACCCTACCTCAAAAAACCAAAGTATTACCATATTATACAGAATTCAGTCCCATTTGCACAGCCACACAATGAACACTGGGTTGCTTGTACTGTCCCCTAGTCTGACACTCTATTTTGTATCACTCAACTGATTTCTATCTGTCAGCCTGGGTCACTGGCATTGATCTATCTTAATTGTATGACTGGCCTGTGTCACTTCTATGCTGTTACCGAGTCCATACAATAAATAATTTACTTTGACTCAGATTTTTCAGTTCTAAAATCTCAACTTTTTTTTCACACCTTTTCTCTCTACTAGGACTAGTGAGCTCTTATCATGGAGCCATCCCATGATGGCATCTACCAATCATCTCTCCCATCAGAGGCTGAGATTCTTGGTTTTTTTATGCTGAGTGTAGACTGGATACTCCTGAGTATTTTTCATGACTACAAATGCTGTTGAAACCTCATGCAGATTGATATTTCACAGTATCCAGCATAAGCTCTATCTAGGTGGCCAGTCCCACGAGCACCTGTGGGCTGTGGTTCCAATGTCAGTGCAACTTTGGGAGGATTTGCAGTACTGCTCTATTGTGCCACATGTGCCACCCAGTTCAAAATGAGCTGGGGGATCACTACCTTGCAATCCTTTTGTCAAAGGCTTCACTGTGCCATGTAGGTCAGATCTGCACATACAGACATCTGTGTCTGGGACTCACACAACAATATTGGGGTTCAATTTCTCTAGCCCCTCCTCTGTGAGGTCCCAACACATTTGGGTTCCTAGGGTTTCCTTTTCTTATCCTTCTGCTAGACAAGAAGGTGTACCTCTCTGTGTTTAGACCTACTGGCTACCCTTGCCTTCAGTGCCCCATGGGGGAGGGGCTCTGAGTCTGAAGGAAGAATGAAAAATATGGAAAGCAAACAATAGAATAAAAGTGCAGTGCTGCAAATTGCTCTCAGAGCTTCTTGTTGTCAATTAGAGAATATTTTTGGGTGGGGTCTGACTCTATACTGAGGCTGACTCATGAATGAACTCTGGTTCCCTTCCCAACTGTCTGGAGTCACTGACATCACAGTTCTTCTGCTCCACACAATCTACCCAGACAGTACAGTGGGTCAACGGGAGGGACAAGGTAACAAGCACTCCATGTTAAGCAGTCAAACCTTATTTTTATTTTAATTTAAATGGCAAAATATATAGTTAAATTGGCTGATTTTCTTTTGAAGAACATTAGAATTAGCAGATGCTAGTGAAGTAAGCACTGCTGTAGTGGGAACTGCTGTGTAACTGTTAGCAGTGTAGCCAGGTGTGCACAGTGTATGCATATACACACATTTACTGTCCTAGCTCAGTGCATATCCACCTCAGCTTCATAGGGAGAAAGGATCAAGTCTGAACAGAGTTATTCAGGCTGAATCCGACCACTGCAAGCTGATTATGTGCTAATTCCATGCGGATAAAAAATGAAAGCTAGTGACGTGTGTTTCAGACTAGAGGGAAAGGGCTTCCTGTTTGAAATGTCCTGATGGAAAGCTTTTTCTGGGGAGGGGAAATAGACTTCAGGGATAAAGCAAAAACAGTTCACAGGTATCATGGACTTGACAGCAACAATCGCTCCCACTGCATGTATGAGGGCACAGAGTACTTCCAATAATGTGTCTATCTGGCTACACAGCTGTGGAGAGCATCCGTCAAGGCTGGCAGCTCAGGCCAGCCCCCATTAGCTGTGCTCCATCTAGGGCTGCACCTAGGGCCTCAGCTGTCTGCAAGGGACACAGGGTGAGGAGGAAGCAAGCACAGACTTGATTTATCGTGTTTAACAGCTCAGTGCCCGCATCAGGCTGCATGAGGCCATGGCAGCAGAAGCCGACAGAGCTGATTAGCTGCTTCATTCTCCTTGAGAGACTCATAAAGCATCTATGTCCTTGAGGCCATCCAGGCTAGGGAAGATTTCCACAATTTAATGCTCTTGCCAGCCACAGTTAACGTTAGAAAAAATGTTCAGGGCTTATAGAAGGCTGACTTCAATGAGCATTCTAAACAGCCTGCTCCCTTGTCACTCAAGTGTCAAGATAAAAAGTGACAAGGCTGGGACTAGTGACCTCAACCCCCCCTCCCTTCCTGCTCTGGAGGCCATGCACAGGGCCTCATCTAGAAACTGTGGAACTGTTCTCTTTCTAATGTGTTGGGGCTTCACCCAGTGCCACTGACAGTTCTAAGTCTTACTTGGGCAAAAATACCCAGCAGTCCAACTACAATCCATGTTAGCATGCACTTCTAACAAATGCCCAATTTAAAAAAAGACCTATTTAAAGATTTTTTAGCATCTTCCATGCAAAGGCAGACAGATATAGCAGACCTCTCTAAGAGCCGAAATGAGTCCTGGTTCTGACATCACAGGCATAGCTGTGTGAACCCACTTAGGTCAAGGCAAAGCACTGCCTGCCCACCTATACACTGTTACCATGTAGCACAATGAGGGCCTGACCACAGAAAGGCCTTCCATGGGCCCACAACAAAGGGATTCTGGAAGATCCAATATCTCTCACCTTTTTGCCGTTCTTACCAGTCACTGGGCATGTAGGGGGGGTTGGCATAGCCATCATCTTAAGTGGATCACAGTTTGGCAGGGAAATAAGACTGTCCCATTGAACAACGTATATCATTCAAGGTAAAAACATTAGATCCCTGCCCTACCCACCCACCCCCCAAGGTGTATATCTTCTATGTTCTATGTAAAAGTAAATAGTGAAAGCCAAACTCTGAAGAGAGAAGAAAATGTCCTTTAGCTGTAGGCTTGTTCAGAGTGAAGGAGATGCTAGAACAAGCCAGCCCTACCCAGAATCAGTCCTAGGAGAGCATCCAGGACATTTATTGCTCTCAGATCATATTGAACAGGGAAGGACCAGCCCGGGCACTGCTGGCAGGTGTCTTGAGATCATGAAGATGGGGATAGGAGTGAGCTAAGAGCTGCTGGAAAGCAGCAGTAGAGACCCAGGGAGTCCACTGCTAAGAGCCCTATATCCACTGATTTGTGGCTCATTATTCAGTGTAATGCTACCACCTGGAAAAATGACTCAGTATATGGCTGATGATCCTAGAGGTCCTATAATCACCTAGGGCCTACAGAGCATGGAGGCCAGCCAACTAGAGAGGTCAGAACCCTCCTGGACCTTGGGACCAACTGGAGCTAGATGTGACTTCCAGCAGAGACTCTTGGGATATCTCCAAATCAGTTTGGGGAGTGGCTGGTTCTAGCTAGGGGGACTGACTTACGGAAAGAATATAGTATTCAGTTGTTGAGATTTGCTTAGGGTGTACTCCTGGAAGAAGCCTATTTGGCTTTGGGTGGCCCAAGCACTCCTGGATTGCATCTACAGGTTTCCTATAACCAGAGATTATAGAGGGGTTTGGGCCTCTGAGGGACCCCTCCAGGTGTATAATGGATGCTCCTTTCACTGTGGATGTAGTGAGAAACCAGGAAGGAGGACCAACAATACAGAGGGCATGGTGGGCACGTCAAGCTCAAATTGACCCATATATAAGCAGGGCGTCTGGACCAACACACTTTTATATCAGCTGGTGTTAGAAAATAAAATGTAAAGGATGATACCATTTACAAGACCATCAAAATAATTTCAAGGGGAGATGACTTAGTGGATAAAATGATTGTTGCACAAGTGTGAGTACCTAAGTTCAGATCCTAATCACCCACATAAAAGCTGGATGCTGTAGTTTCTTATTTCTACATGCACATTGTTGCACACTTGTGCCAAAACTCACACATGAACACATACCACAAATACAGAGACACACACACACAAAATCAATCAGGATAAGCCTAAAAAGAGGTATGTAAAACCCCTATGGAGAACACTAGTCAATATAATGAAGAAGAATTAAAGACCTGAGAGGAGACATATATTGCTCCTAGACTTGAATATTCAAAATGTAGGGCATTAATTCTTCCAAACTTATCTACAGATCCAATTCCATAGACAAGATTTTCCTAAGTCCAGGAGCAGCCTCAGGAAAAGAACAAAGCAAAAAGATATGTTTGCTAGTGATCCACATATAAAACCGAAACAAGTTGGTCTGTGAATCAATATGAGAGAACGGATAAGTAGATCAAGGGATTCAACAGTCAGAAACCAGTGCTGAAATGCATGGCAAAGCAGGGGCTGGTCTTTCAGTAATCAGTGCTAGATTAACTGAATGGGTAAGTGGAATGGGAGGCCTACCTGTTTATGTTTCCCATTAGTTTCACTGGCTCCTTGGACCAAGCCAGTGAAACTAATGGGAAACATAAACAGGTAGCTGTGGAGGACACTCTACCAGGATGAGGAGAAGGGGAAATTTCTTAGACTTAAAAAGGCATCAAACTGCTAAGGAAAAGTTGAGAGGATGAACCACATAAGGACTAAGATTCTCTGTCCACACTGTTAACTGAAAGAAAGCAGCCTATAGAGCAGAAGTTATCTGTACCTTTTTCATAGTAAAAGTCTTTGATACAAGTAATATTTTTGTGCTGCTCATGGAAGAGGCAAGAGCCTTGACCAGCATACCTTGAAGGTGCTGCCCATATGTCTAGTACAGCTGGCCCTTTGTATTCATGACTTTCAGATTCAATCAAGCCCGAATTGAAAATATTTAGGAAAAAAAAACACATAGTGAACATGGACAGAACTTTTTTTTGCCCAGTCTTATTTTCTAAACAATATGTTATGAAATTATGTACAGAGCATTTGTGTTGTATTAGGTATTGTAAGTCACCCAGAGATTATGTCAAGTACATGGGAGGATGTATAGAAATTCCATGCAAATACTATGCCACTTGACATAAAGGATTTGAGCATCTGTAGATTTTAGCGTGTATGTGTGAGTTGGGGGTTGGTGCTCTGGAACCAATACCCCAGGGGATGCAAAGGGATGACTCTATCTCAAAAGGTAGGTTAACTTCAACTTGACTAAGCAGAAACACAAATTAAAGCCACAGTGTATGTCAGTATAAGCCTACTGGGAGGGTTAAAAATAAAACGAAACGAAATAAAATCTCAATAAGAAGCACTGAACAGTGGTTCCTATTAAGATTTAACATCAAGTTAAGATTTAGCAGCAAGTGGGCTGCTTATTCATGACTCACCTGCTTCAGCAGGCACATTTGCTGGGTAGATAAAAAGAAGTAGACCATATTCATCAGCTAAGACTCAACAATCTTAGCTTCTGACTAGACAGAAATGTTAGCAAAAATCCTAAATCAAATTGAAGCATGTAAAATCAGCAATTCATATGAAGACTAATACTATACAATGCCTTTGTGGAGTTTATTCTTGGGGTGGATGGATAATACAGGGTCCAGGAATTCTGCCCACATAACCAGTATGTCAAAGGAGAAACCAGCAATTACAGGAATATTACTAAGCAATACCTAACATCAGGTCCCAGGAACAGTTCTCACCACAGCCCTGTAAGGAAGGCAAGCAGGGTAGCATGTAGCCAGCAGGTAGAAAGTGAACATCAGGGCAGGATAACTACACTGCAAATGTAGCTCCCAAGCAGATGCAGAAAAGGCATGAATACAATTCACATCATCACTGACCAAATCAAGCCAAATGCAATAGTACAACATATCTAAGCCAGGCCACATTACCAACACAAACACCAAGCACCACAAGCCTGAATTCATGTCTGTGTCTTACCACTTTTACTGTGAGTGGTGTTGGTCAAAGAGATCCAAATTCCAGTTCTTATGGATGATAATTTAGGCCAAGGAAAAAAAAAGCAATCAGGGAAGCCGGGCCAATCCATCTAATGAAGGAGAGGATGCTGCTTCTGTGAAGAGCAAAGGAGACTAAGTGGAACATGAGATTTTTTCTTTCTTTTTTTTAAAGCTAACTTTTATTTATTTGCAAGTGGAGAGAGAGAAAGAGAGAGAGAGAGAGAGAGAGAGAGAGAGAGAGAGAGAGAGAGAGAGAGAGAAAGAAAGAAAATGGGTGCTCCAGGGCCTTGAACCACTGCAAAGAACTCCAGATGTATACACCTCTTTGTGCATCTAGCTTACGTGGGTGCTGGGGAATCGAGCCCAGGTCCTTAGTCTTTGCAGGCAAGCGCCTTAATGGCTGAGCCATCTCTCCAGCCCCGAGATTTTTTAAAAAAGAAAAACAAACCCCAACCTGTTTGTGGAGGAAAGGAGCTGTGGGCTGGATTCACAGCCTGTCGTGGACACTGCACTGAGCCATGGAACATGCCTCTGGTGGTCTGAATCAGATATCCCCATAAACTAATGTGTTCTGGATACTTGGTCCCCAGTTGGTGGCAATTTGGGAGTTGATGCCTTGCTGGAGGAGGTGTTTTGTTGGGGGAGGTCTTAAGGGTGTTATAACCAACTCTTGCTTGCCAGAATTCAGCTTACTCTCTTGTTGCTATTTTCCACCTGCTAGCAGAGGGTCATGTCCAGCTTCTGCTCTACTATTTTTTCCTGCTATCATGAAGCTCCCCATCAAGACTATAAGCCAAAACAAAACCTTTCCTTCTCATCAGCTGCTTTTAGTTTCTTTTGACCCAGCAATGTAAAGGTAACTACAATAATACCCTTGAGGAAAAATAACCAATTCCATGTCTACACATGGTTTAAGACATGTGCGATATGACAAATCGTGTAAGGAGCACAACAAAGGCAACACTGAGCCAATAATCTAATTGCTCCATGGAACCTTTTTGCCCTTTACTGTATACTTGCTCAATTATTAATGCCCCCAAATAGGAATCCCAGGCCCTGCTCCCAGGGCACTATGAGGGTTCAGCTCCAAGGGGGATCTCTGGACCCTTTTTGTTCCTATTGGAATGCTATCCCTGTGCAAGAGGTATAGCTGTCCTTCCATGAAGAAACAGTGGTCAGAGGAATACAGAACAGAAAGACCATCTTTCCTCTCTTGGATCCTGGGCATGAGTACCAAAGCCCCTACCTGGAAGTGCTGCTTCCTGACCCTACCTCGAATAAACAAAACAAAACAAAACAAAAAAACTGCCAATAGAAGGTTAGCACAAGACTTTGCCTCCTTTCAGCACCCCGAGTCCATGGTATATCTTGTACCCGTGTCCCAGTAAGAACTAGGGAGGAGCCACTCTGCTTGGTGGTGGCCCACTACCAGCTTCACTGAGGAAGGAAAAGGCCTTCTCAGTTACGAAACTCCTATACCAGGAGACATGAAGGTGTAGGTGAACCTTGTGGCCTAGGGCACCCAGCTCTCCTTGGAGCTGGCCGCACTGTGCAATCTTCCCTGACCCCTGCCTGGAAGGTTTCATCAGGGGATGTGAGGAGTGCCTTAGGAACCAACAGATGCTTAATGAGTGGACAGACCTCTCTGTCCTATGAAGGCTCATGGTCAGCTCAGCTCACAGGATAATATGGTAGAAAGAGAAGCAGGATACTGCTGACAGACTGCCATTAATGTGGCATGCAGATGGGGATAAGGACAAAGGCAGCAACTGGCTGGCTTATGGTATGCTGTGGGCAGTGCAGCAGGGTGTGGACATGCCTGGTGGTCAAAGGCAACCCAGCCCAGGACCTCATCAGCCCACCTGCTATGCATGGGATGGAACTCAACACTGCAGGCCATGGCTGCTGCAGTGATAACTGGTTGTCATGGGCTGCAGGTGGTTATGAACAGTAGGTGCCAATGTCACAAGTATCTCCATGGAGGCCATGGTGGGTAAGAGGGGGAACACAGCTCCCAGTTTCTTTGAAAAGGTATAAATTAGTAAGTCCCTTGAGATACATGGGTTAATGATTTTACTCACTTATCACAGGGAAAATCAGAGGCTCATGATTAACCCTGATAAAGATAGTTAAAATTAGATTTACAGGGTCATTCCTTTATGTGTCTTAATATCATTGAAGCCCTGCAAATGGCAATATATTTAGAGAAAATACAATGAAATTTTTCAAAAGATAAAGTTAAACCATAAGGATATTTCCAAATTAAAAAAAAAAACCAAAAAGGTGAAAGGCAGAAATAAAAACAAGATTGAAAGTAGAAATGGCAATAAATGTGAATAAAAATTTAATGGATTTAAAGGAAAATAAATGAGTTTAATAGTTAAAATATGCATGATAAAATCACTGGGGACTAAACTTTAAAATTGGGCAAAATATGAAGCAACATACCTTTGATAGTGTAAAGTATGACTAAAAGCCCACAGAGAATCAGATTAAGAAGTCAAGACCTCTGTGAGACTGGCAGCTTTCCTGAACTCCAGGAATGGGCAGCAACATGGAGCTGGGCCCACTAAAGATCCACAAAGACCCGTGGTGCAATGACCAGAGCTGGAGGCCATATGGGGACAGCTATGGAGAGTGGCTAAGAAATTCCAGAAGCAACCTGCCCTCATAATCACCGAAATTTCTACACCCAGTTCTCTTGGCCACCAAAGACCTGCATGCGTGCACATATGACGGTATCCTGGAAGTGCTGCTTATACATGCTTTGACTGTGGCCTAAGAGAGTGGGGCAGGCATGGTGGTAGCATCCTCCTTAAGCTACTCACTGTGCTTAGGGCTTCACAGGCATCAGATAGCCTTAGGACAGCTTGGGGGCCATAGCAGTGTCCAGGCCAAGCAGCCCAGCAGGGTAATGGAGTAGGGGCACAATCTTCATACCATGTGAATTCAGCTGACCATCCCCACCATCACCCTTTATTGCTGCTCAGGATTAAACTTAATCCCCAGGACAGCAGCATCCTAGGGCAGTGTGCAGCTTCAATCTGCTGATGCCCCAATCCCTCAAACCCCAAAGCCTGCCTCATTTACTCTGGTATGCTTTTGATTGGTTTTCATTTTAGTGTTTGTGTTGGAGAAAGATAGTGACATATTTATAAAAAATAAACTCTTTTCAATTACCAAAACATAAATGTAGATTTATAAACATAAACACAGCACATTTATTTATTTGCAAGCAGAGAGAAAGAGAGTATATGGGCATGCTAAGGCTCTTGCCACTGTAAACAAACTCCAGATACATGCACCACTTTATGTATCTGGTTTTTATTGGCATTGGGAAATTGAACTTGGGCTGTCAGCTTTGCAAAGCAAGTGTCTTTAACCACCGAGCAATCTCTCCAGCCCCAATAAAATCAGTTCAAAAGCTCCAGACTGGGTGCCTAGGTTCTTAAAGTCAGTGCTACGGAGTTCTATCAGGAAAAATTGATTGTGTGAGATATCAAAAAAAAGGACAAGATCTGAAAGAAACCCTGCAGACTCCTATTGATACAACTAAGGCAGGAAGTCATGGCTCCTGTTCTGTCTCAGCCACAGGCCCTTCCTTTGTTTCATCCTTGAACCATGGGCTGAGGTCTTTGGTGACTGGGGGCTACTCATTAGGGTCAGGTAGTCTTAGGGACCCTCCAGAAGAAATGATGTTAGGTGTAGGAGCTCTGAAACCATGGGTTCCATGGCTGAGTACAGCTACTGTTCCATCACTGTACCCCAATGCTACTCCTGGGCTTAGCCAGCACCACCATTAGTCACCTAAATACACTGTTTTACTTGCCCAGACTGGGGGCTTTTAAAGATTCAGCAGCAGAGTTCTTTCTAAAAACAAAAGGAAGAAAAGGATAAAAGACAAGATGGATAAAAAAAGGATAAAAGATAAGAAAAGGATGAGCCAGTAGAGCTGTTCTAGTGGAAACTCCATCAAGCCAGAGACCAGCAAGGGGACAGGACCCCAGGGACTCTGAATACATGCAGACTAGGGAGGGGATGAAACTACCTTGAGCCTACACACTGCATTCCAGAGGAGTCACTGGCATGCCTCGCCTAGCCCGGCCTTGCACCATACCATTGTCCTGGGATTTGATTTCAAAATACAGGCAGAATCATGGCACAAATGCTAAATTTACAGCTCAACTATCACATAGCACTTTAACTCACAACCCAGAGTAAGGCAACTCTGGCCAGCACCAGTTAGCCATCAATAGCCTTACCCAGAGCTGACAACTACTTGTCATCAGTGTATTCTCTGCTTCCTCTGTGCCCAGCCTTTTTGACTCAAAGCACCATTCCTGAGATTCAGCCATACTGCTGTGGGACAGGAGTTAGCCCCATACTGCATCACAGGTCTTCTATGAATGCCATCAGAAGTGGTTGCTCTTTCCCATACTGAAGGCATCATCTACTTCCAGTTTTGGGCAAGGAAGGAAGCTGCTGTGGCCTGCAGGCTTCATATGTCCTAACCATGGCATCGAAGGCCTCCTTTCTCTCTTTTAAACCATGATGTAGCACACACCTCCAAACATGATCTCTGGGCAGAGGGAAAGATTGATTTGGGCCAAGAACTCTAAGGCCAAAGGGTTACTACATTTAAAATGTTGGTGTAGGGCTGGAGAGATGGCTCAGTGGTTAAGGTACTTGGCTCCAGTGCCTGAGGCCCCTGGTTCAATCCCCCAGGACCCACATAAGCCAGACCCACAAGGTGGTGACCCTCTCTCTCTCTCTCTCTCTCTCTCTCTCTCTCTCTCTCTCTGTATATATATATATCTGCTTGAAAATGAATAAATAAAATATTTAAAAAAAATTTTTTAAATAAAATGTTGGGAGGGGGCATTGGGGAATTGGGGATAACAACTCATTGTTTGCCCACTAAATAATGTAACTCATTATGGACAATATATATATATATACATACATAGATACATACATATATATAAAGAATAACTGTCTTAGGAAATTGAACAGATCAAAAAGTTTTATTGGCAGTCATATTGTGTTTCTTAAACTTTCGTTGCCTTGGTTACTCTTGGAATATTAAAGTAATCTGGGACTGTAAAAAAATAAAAATAAAAATAAAAATAAAATGTTGTATCTGCCTGCCATCTTCCACACAGAACAGTACATTTCACACTTGGCCAAGCCCATAGGGCAGGCGCCTAGGCTGGCAGACTGTACAACCCTAACTTCTATGCAGCATGGCACACACAGATTCTGGCTGCATCTGGGTGCCTGTTAGTTTACTCCCATTTTGCATTCCTGAAGAACTGTGTTTGTGTGGCTGCTGTTTTGTGATGATTCTGTGCCTTGCTACAATGCTCTGGCTGCTTTCTGGAAAAGCAAGGCCCCATACTGTATGGGCTGGTAGCAGTCCCTCCTGTTCACCTGTACTCTCCTGCTTTTCTGGGGTGTGTGGCCCAGTATGCCCTCCCAAAATCCCAGCACCTAGGAGGCAGAGATAGGAGGATCACCGCAAGTTTGAGGCCACTCTGAGACTACCCAGTGAATTCTAGGTCAGCCTGGGCTAGAGTGAGACCCTACCTCAGGAACCTCCCCCCCCCCAAATCCTCAATTTCTATGCCTGCAACTCATCACTCCTTCTCAAATACATTTGTATCCGATGTGGGGTAATTTTAAATTTTGTTTTTAAAAATAGATATCTAACTGACCCAGCCATGACTACTTTATCCATTCCTAGCAATTTAAATGACATTTTGTGGGCCTGGGAAGATGCCTCAATGGTTAAAGGCATTTGCTTACAAAATCTTCTGGCCCAGGTTCAATTCCCAAGCTACTCACAAAGGTTGGATTCAGTGGTGCAAGCACCTGGTGTTTGTTTGCAACAGCAAGAAGCTCTGGTGCATGAGTGTGCAAACATACACACACACCACATACATACATATGCAATTAAATACAATATTAAAAAATGTTTTATTGATCACAACAAAACAAACCAGATGCTCCCATTTGTCTTTGCCCTCTATGCCTGTCTGACATTTTGATTATTCTACTGATAGCACATTTTAATGTAGGTTTCTTTTTCCTTCTGTTTTTGTTTTTAAGGACTATACTCCACACCAGCAGCTTATCACAAGGGCAGAGAAGATTAGGGGGTAGGTAGGTGGTTTTAAATATCCATCTGCAAGATAGGAAGGTAGAGCCTGCATCTGGGTTGTCCCATGCAGTCCTCAGCTCACCAAGGCTTGTCACCTCTGAGATAGAGACTTACTTAATATGACTGCTGCAGTTCCTTTATCTCTCCAGTCCAGTCCAGACCAGCCCACCCCAGGCCAGCAGGTGGCCCTTGCACATTTCTTCTAGTGTTCCAAGTCACCAGGGGTTGCAACTTTTGCCCCATATTCCCTCCCCAGCTCTGGCTTTGTGCTTCTGCTCACCCTGGACTCTAGAAAATGTAATCATTTTCCCTCACCTCCACAAGTCTCTGAGCTTCCATACAGGTACAAGTGAGGTATCTTTTGTGTCCTTTCCTACAGGAAACCCCATAGCTGAAGCAATGCGACTCAACTACAAGTACTCCACAGGCTGGGTATTCGGGTCCAGACCTTCTGGATGTATCTCTGGCTGCACCAGGAGCCTCATATGGCCCATATTTAAACTTTCACTGCACAGCTGTACCAGGTGTTCTCAGACTCAGAGTAGACATTACACATATCACTTGGGAGGCTGAGCCGAGCCTACCCTAGACAGCCCAGCACAAAGGTTTCCTTTTGGTCTGTAGAGGTAGGGCAGCCAGAAATCTGCATCTCCACAGTGTCCTCAGGGGATGATGGAGATTCAGGGATCACACTTGGGCAATCTAAGACTCATATTACTTCACAAATAGAAGAGACAAGATGCAGAGGTTAAAAGCAGCTGCTCTTGTGGCTAACCTGGAGCCCCTGGTGTGAACCACTGCACCCAGTGATTCTGCTACAAACCCATCCATTTCTAGAGTCCTTCTGCCCCAACTACCAGTGTTTGGGCCTGTTGGTCCTCCAACTGTCTCTGGCCTCTGAAGCTCATTACATTGAAGTAAATAAATATGTCTCATTAGAAGGCTCCAACTTGGAAAATAAGGACCATAAAGTGCTCCCTATGGGCAAGGGTCCATTTCCAGCAGCAGCAACCTTTACATCCCCTGGAGGAATAATGGAGAAATTATAATCTCATGATTTCACATAAACACACATGGTCCTCATGGCTGGACAACTCTGTCATGCAAGCACATGCCACGGATGAGTGCTCATAGTAAGCCCAGTTACTGGGACACAGCTTAGGAGGGGCAAGAAGACAAGAGTTGATGCTAACTACATCAAAGTAGGTGGGGCTTCCTCCAGGTATCCTATTATAGCCACAAATAGGAAAAGTACTGCATTTTTCTACTCTGCTTTAGTCAAACAGTAAAAAAAAAAAACTCCCTTTCCACAATATTGGTTAAGGAAACACACTTTCAAAAATCACACAGACTCATTCTGTGGCTGCAGCTAGCAGAGTTCAGAGAGTCCTGTGGGCTTTGCTTTGTCACCAAGGACATAGCTGTTGGGGCACAGAACTGAGAAAGACAACAGTGGATAACCTGGAGTGCTTGTGCTTTTCTTATGATGTTGGCCATACATACATCCATGTGCCTTAGAGAAACAGTAAAATTTAATTTAAAATAGTTTATGTCTGAAAGGCAAAAAAATTGTTCCCTGATTAAACATGCTTAGATTAAATCCTGTTATAACTCTGGTTCTGGAAAACCATTTCCGGAAGCATTTCCCCAGCAAACATAAATAGAAGTATATGACATGTTGGTGTGCCATCCATGGATAGATCATGCAAACCACATACAACTTGCTCTTTGCTTTGACAGATGTACACATCAGAAGGGTCATGAGGTAATACACATTTGAGCTCAGTATAGGACAAGAAAATGTGAAATTTTGTTTTCTATAAGTCAGTCTTAAAACTCATGTGAGTTTTACAAACATTTTAAAACCATCATACATCCCATGTATGCTTTGTCATGCAGGAATTCATGCTCAGTGGCCTTCCCAGTGATGACAGAATCAGTTATTTCTCAATATAAATGTCACAGAAGTGCATATTGTTCATTTATTAACAATATGTGTGCATTGGACCTTCTGATATTTGGGGTTCGTGGGGCTCTTGCTTGTGGAAATAAATAGCTCTCAGTCTCATTTCAGAAGGCAATGCCTACAACAAAGGCAGAACTGAAGGAGCTTGTTAGGCTGGATGGCACTGGGCTCTGGTTCCTAATGATGACCCATATGTTCAAGGATTACAGTCCTTCCCATATCTGATATCTCTGACTGACAAACATCCTTAAATTGTTTTTTTCTGCAAATGTAACTTTAACAGTAAAGAGTGTCAGAATGACATCAGATCTTCCAAAAAGAACCGCATTATTAAAGCAGAGAACGTAACACCTTCTAATATCTGAAATTACTTATACACACAACTCAACTCCACTCTCCCCGTTGCCAAGCAGAGCAATGTAACTACATTACAGCGGTTCCTTCAGCACCTTCTCCCAATACACCACATGTGTGATGATCGTTGCATGTCCCGCCACACTACCTGGGGCTCCAAGCTTGGATCAGCCTTGGCCACCTGTCCTATTCCACTGACTGCTCACCCAGGCCCAAAGAATCCCCTTACCTCAAAACAAAGCAGCCCCGTGGGGTTGGGAGGATCGAGTTGGTTGTGGGTACCAGACAGATGGCCACTCTCCCTGTTTAAAGAAGATGAAATGCTAACGGAGAAAAAATAAGAGTGATGTTTTGTTCTCGACTGAAGGAGGCCACCCATCCCATTGGCCTAGGGTTGGAACCACGTGACACTGCCCAGGCACATGTGACCTACTTTTTGCCCAGCTCCCCTTGTGCCCTTGGAGGGGCACCCAGCACTCGTGGCTGTCATTTCAATGGCTCCTGCCCCCAACAGGACTGAACAATCCGGCATGCCTCCAGGACATATGCACAGCAGCTCAGCCAGCAATGAAGGGGGGGAGGTGAAGGGGGTGCTTCGGCCAGTATTAATCCAGACTTAGCTCATCATCCTTGGGCTGTCCTCACTGCTGCCGACTGTCTATGCTTAGCTTCGGCAGAAGCAGGTCCCTAGCCATTGACTGTGGGACTATCCTGGGCTTAGCTGAAGACATGCTTGTAGGTTCTCATTGGACCACATGTGCAGACCATTCCTCACTAAGACAAAGTGCCTGAAATTGCACAGACTGGAAATTCTTTCCATCTCCATGTTTAATTTATTGTAATCAGTCCCAAGGACCAAGTCCCTGTATAAGCTCAGCAATGGACAAGCACACTGAATCTTCCAGAGCAGTTTTGATATGGGTGGTTAGTTGCACAGGCAAGATGCAACCCAGGACCCCCAGGCTCAGACACTTGGGATGTGAGAGGAGAGCATGCACACTAGTCATCAAACTGAGCACTTTTGTCACGAGGTAGGAGAGAGCCATTCTCCCACTCTACCAGGTACCTTCATCCCAGCACTTTACACAACTGTCAAAGAAGATAATGACCAATATACATGAAAGTGCATATGAGAAGGATAAGGCCAGGAGGAACTATGAGCCACATTGAATGGTGGAAGGAGCTAGTCACTGTTGCTATAGGAGGTGCTGGTGGCTTTACAATGCCTACCAAAGTGCAGAGAGAAAAGGAGTCCTGTGGCCTCACTGACCAACTAATATAAGCATTGGACATCCATTACAGAAAATAACCAATAGTTAAATTATTCCCCAGAAAGAACACCAACCTGGGTTCTGTGGTGTTGAGAAGTCTAGTTGCCATCACTGTGTCTTTTAAACAAAAAATAGGACCAAACTGCCCATATTTGTCTTCTTTTGCACACTTAGCACTACAAAGTAAATACTTCTCTGTGTTAATGCATTTCAGGTTAGGTAACAGTGTCTACATTCTTAGTATTTCACCTTATTGCAGACAATTTTAGGCACTCTATTTTATGCATTTTTATGCATAAGACTATAATTGAATCTACAGTGGCTGAAAGTTGCTAAACAATGCTGTAATATGCTAAGGCTTTGGGTATATGCTTTCTCCTCAAATTTATATGTTGAAACTCAATCCCACTGTGAAAGAATTGAGAGGTAGGGCCTTTAGGAAGTAATTAGGCTGTGAGGGGTCTATTCTCATGACCCCCATCAATGCCATATAAAAAGGTCAGGGGAACTGGCTTGGCCCTTTTTGCCAACCATCCCTTCTACACAGCACTGTCTCTCCAGAGGATGCAGTATTTGAGGTTCCACTTGGACAGACCTTTTAGCACTCTGACCTTGGACTTCCAACCTCCAGGACCATAAGCAACAGAATTAAGCTGATTGGTTATAACTTACCCAGTCCCAGAAATGGTCTTCTTTTTTCCATGCTATCCCTGAAACCTATGTTCATAACAATACAATTTCTAGCTCAAAAGATGCACATGATATAACAGGCATGATGCCTGTAATACCAGCATTCAGAAAGCTGAAGCAGAAGAAGAGAAGACTCACAAGTTGGGGGGCAGCAGGATTACATAATGAGACCCTGTCTCAAAAACAACAACCCCCAAACTTAAAAAACACAGATTTGATGGCTGCTCGTACAGAGGACAAGCTGCCAGCCAGCAGCCCTCCACTTCTCTCCACCTGGTGGACTTTGTTTTTAGAGCTTGTCTGGAAGCACTGGGTCCAGCATTTATGAACAGGAAGGTGAAGGCAGCAGCAGGGAGTCATGACAGTCTCCCTAAAACTGGCCTCACTGTGCATCCACCTGTGTAGCCACTCTGGCAGAGGCTCAGATGCTCCTGTCATGGATGGAGACAACAGACAGTGGTATGACATCACTTAAACTCATGGACACAAAGCTTGGTCAGTGTGTTGGACCCAGGCCTTCAAGGTCCAAGGCTTTTCCCATCAGGTTCCCAGACAGGACAAGACACTAACCTTGGGTCTGGCATGAGCAGGGATTGTAACTCAAGCAGTTTGGTAAAAGATAAGTAAGAACAGATAGTGAGGACTTGGTCACTGATGGGAAAAGAATGATGAATGATAGCTGCAAGTAGATCCGTGTAACAGGTAGGGTGGTGCAATTCCTACCTGTTGTGTGTGGTGGGAAGAAGAAAGAACAATGATGGGGCAGGAGCAGAGAGAGGACAATGACAGGAGCCAGGTCCTAGAAGAGTTAAAGTATGGGAAATAAGTATATAAACAGCCTGGTGTTCCTGGGCTGAAGTGGAAGAGCCAAGGTGGGACACTCTTAGAGTCTTGAAGCAGTAGCCAGAGGGAGCAAAGGCATCTAGGAGCCAAGGGAGATACTGTAATGTGCAGTAAGAGCCATGCCAAAGCTGAGACAAATAGGTGAGGGACAGTGAAACAGTTGTGCTGATCTCACTCTGAGGGGAGGAGGCCAAGTGGAAGTCATCTGTAATCTGTAGGTGTGGGAGGGAAGACACCCACAGTGAGCAAAGTGGCAGTCCTGGGAGTTGTCTTGAAGGGCAGAGACAGTGGACTGAAGAAGTCTGTGTCAATGTAATGCATGAGCCACTGCGAGGTACCAGCCTGACCTCTAGGGCTGTGCCATGGCTCTGTACCACCCCTGGTATTCTCCCCTTCCCAGTCTGTTATTTGGGTGAGTGTATCCATGTCCACTCTCAGTGGAGGGAGCTGGATCCTGGTGGAGTGGCTGCATAAACCACTGGCAATTCTTCTCAGAGAGCTTCACCATTCACCCACTGAACCTTCTGTATGCTGTAGCCTGCAGTCATTAGCCAACCTTCCTTATCTGCTTTGGCTGGGCACTGGATGCTGTTCCTGTTGGCTTATGTGTAGCTGTGACCACAGAATGCATGCTTAACAATAACTGTAACAATAACTGGGTATGAAATGATAACTATGTGGAGCTGAATAATTCTAACAATATCAGTCTTGCCAGTATGCAGCTTTTGATATATAAAGTTAAGAACCTCATAGTATTGCTATGAATTAGAAATGGATTTACATTTAAGATTTAGGAATTGTTTCATATGTTGTTCTCTGAAACCACCAAGATCACACAGGATACCTGATAGACCACTGGGGGTTGGATGCAGTGACCATGACCTACCTGGCAAGGTAGGACTATCTGACCAAGAGTGAAAAATACTAGTTCTGGTGTGATAGTTAAGTTTTGTTGTCAAGTTGACCTGATTAATAATCTACAGTAATCTTGGGTAGGTCTCTGAGGTTGTTTACAAGAAGGATTAACTAGAAGAGGAGGTCCCTCCTCCAGAATGAGCCCACCTCCAGAGTGGGCAGCCCTTTAAGTAGGGGGCAGGATGTAAGAAAGCTCAAGGGAAAGGAAATTGCTTTTCTTCCTCCCCTCACCCCACCCCATCTGGCCTGTTTGCTGATGTATATGTGTGGTATTGGTGATGGCTTCTCTTTTTCTGTTTGGACCTGTGAAAGGGGGCCAGCCTCTTTCACCATTATGAACTTCTCCTACTGTAACTTCAATAAATCCCTTCTTCCCATAACTGTGCCTGGTTTGGAGGTTCGCTACTTTGACATCTGGTTCCTGCCTTCAAACTAGAAGTCAGACTCGAGCCACCATACAAGTCCTTTCCAGCTTCCATACTGGCAATTCTTGCTGTGTCTAATTTGTGTGCCACATTTGTCATGAGGTTCTGGGGATGGCCATCCTTGGGCCAGCTGGCTTCCATGGCCCTGTCCAGTGGACAGCCTGTGGCTTGAGAGAGATAGCTCCTTTCTCAAATGTCCTTGTGTTAAGGGAAGGGACTACCTCCCTTGCCCCCTTAGTCAAGTCTGTTGGGATCGACAGGTAGATTCCAGGCCTCTAGGGCATGCATCCAGCCTCCTTCCAGGTACATTGGAAGCTTGTCAGTCACATCAGGGACACTGCCTTGGAGTTTCTCCAGTGTGGTGACATGCTGTCTGTTAAGATTAGCTTCCTCTGTAGAAGGCAGGGGAGCCAATTCTCCATTATACCTGGGAAATGAGGTGAGCAACCATGGGAAGGCTAACCAACCCAGGGTGCTGAGCCAGCAAAGGAGTGTGTGGAACTCTATTCAACAGGCATATGTCTCTTTGTGGCTATGATTGCTCACAAGAGATCCTTATAAGATCCACAAAATAGGGCCCTTTAATATCCCCTTGCTTCAGGAGGGGAGAGCTCACAAGGTCTACCAGATTAATAGGCTCCTTCCCTCCTCAGGATATATAGATGTTTAACAAACAATGGCTGGGGTGGGTGGGTATTGGGGAAAGGAGAGCTTTCAGATGTATAGCTACCTACAAATCGCCCATGTCCCTGTAAGTAACTCCAATAAACTCATTGGTTCACCAGGTTGGACTTGGGTGAAATCACTGGTTTCTTCTGTTGTTGCCTCTGTATCTGGAGTGAATAGACAAAGACTTCTCAAAACAAGTCACACGAGGTAAGATACATTGGCCCTATCCTGAAACACAGTCATGTCAAGGCTCCACCTAGTATGACTCCCTCTACATGAATGGCTCTCTCTGTCTTGACCCAAGACTTTCTGTCCAGTTCTACTAACCAGTCCTGCTTATCTCAGTGAGGCCCACCCAGAAGTCGAATGTAGATCTAAGATAAAGAGCAGTATTCATAGCTTCGGTATGGATAAGTGGGGGAGTGCTATGGGAAGTATAGAGAGTCTCCGAGCATTGTCCCTCCCGTATGCCCTGTGGCTCCAGTATTATTCACATGAGATTATATACATTTGTCCCATTGTCTTGAGCATCAAGACCCTTTGCTGCTGCATCAGTGCTTCCTAACCCATCAGACTTAAGGGCTTCAGTGAACCCAGGGCAAGAGATACTGAAGGAAGAGAGATAGCAACCTTGTACTCTGGTCATCATCTCTACCCTTTCAGTTGTCATTTCCTTTCTACAGTGGTCATTCATGGTTACAGAGGGACAGAGAGTTCTTTCTACCTCCATGTCCAGCCAAAAGATACCTGTCCTTTCCACTATCTAACTCTTCAGAAAAGATTGTACCTCACAATGAACAACCCAAGTAGAAATTAGATAAATATAACCAAAGCATCAGAAAGCAGAAACTACTTAGAAATATAAAGGTAACCAAAGCAATAAATGACTTATATACTGACAACCATAAAATGCTGCTGAAAGGAATTAAGGAATACATAAAGAGATTTAAATTCATGAATTAGAAAACAATACTGTTAAGATATGAATAGTACCAAATCAATCTGCACATTTTATACAATTCTTGTCAAAATCCTAATGACATTTCTTATATTCCTAAAATCTATATGGAGTTTTTCTAGGGCTCTCAAGTAGCCAAAAAAGAAACTGAAAATAGACAAACAAAACTGGAGAAGTCACACTTTCTGACTTCAAAATGTATTACAAAGCTGGAGTCACAGTGTGGCATGGGTATAAAGACACACATACAGATGAAAGGAGTAAAATAAAAACCTAGAAGCTTACCTCCTCATTTATGGTCAAATGATTTTGAGAAGAGTACCAAGAATATTTTATGGGGAAAGATAGTATTTTCAGCAAATGGTTTTGGGGAAAAAATGAAGTTAGATCCTTATTCTTACCCATACTACATACAAAAAATAAATCAAAGACCTAAATATAATAACTGAGATGATAAAACTCTTAGAAAAATAGGACAAAATCTTAAGGACATTGGATTTGGTAATAATTTCTTAGCTATAATATCAAAAGCATAAGTGCAGAAGTGAAAATAAACTACCTCAAAGCTTGAAGCTTTGGTACACCAAGAGATACAATTAATAGAAATCAAAGGCAAAATATATGATGGGAGAAAATATTTGCAAATCGTGTATCTAACTAGAGGCTGACACAGATCATACAGAGAATGCCTAGAATACAACAGAAACAATTAAAAAGAACTTAAATAGACATTTCTCCAAAGACAACATACAAATGGTCAACACACACATGAAAAGGTGATCCATATTTGCTGTGGTTTGAATATAGTAGGATTTATGTGCTGGGAGATTGGTCTTCAGTATAGCAACAGGTGGCAAATTTTTCAAAGGTGAAGTTTAGGGGCAGATAGTCATTGAGAGCATGCCCTTGGGAGAAATTAACGCATTTCCTGCAGGGCTCCAGTTAGTTTCTAGTCTCTTCCTCTTTGGTTTCCTATCTTACTGTACAATCTCTCCCTCTCACAAGTTCCCACCAATGAAATGTCTTCTACCATCAGGACTTACAGACTGAGCTCCCTTTCAACTCCTTAAGTTGGCTTACCTTGGCACTTTCAATCTTCCTATTTTTTTTAGCACATGTGATATTAACTACAGATGTCCTGAGTACTGCTTAGCTGTGTCACATTAGTTTAGACATGCATTTCACAGGAATTTAGCTCTAAAATTGCTTACTTTCTCTTTTAAAATATTTAAAAAATATTTTATTCATTTTTAAGCAGAGATACACACACACACGAGAGAGAGAGAGAGAGAGAGAGAGAGAGAGAGAGAGAGAGAGAGAGAGAGAGAGAGAGAGAGAGAGAGAAAGCGTGCGTACCAGGGCCACCACCTTGTGGGTCTGGTTTATGTGGGACCTGGGGAATTGAACCCAGGGCCTTAGGCACTGGAGGCAAGTGCCTTAACTGCTGAGCCATCTCTCCAACCCTTACTTTCTCTAATGATTGCATTTGTCACTAAGTTTTCACAACACTGTTATGTGGGCTACTCTTGTCACTAATTTCAGTGTAGTTGCTTCAAAAGTGAAGGCACGCTTACAAAAAAAAACTTTCAAACTTGTACACATGCTCTGTGTGCAGAGTTCAGATACTGATAGCTCATGTTCTCTTGTGATGTCTGAGACACTGACACCACTCACTTTGTTGGCCACTTTGCAGGGTGCTGGAGCCTAGAGCTCTTCAGCCAATTCTCTCAAATTCTGTTACTTGGGGCTGGGGATCTGGCTCAGTGGTTAAAAGTGCTTACTGTGCAAACCTGACAACTGGAGATCAGATCCCCAGCACCCATGTAAAGCTGGACACACAGTTTCATATGTATCTGTAATCAGATGTGTATTGTAAATGGAGGTAGAGTCAGAAGAATCTCAAAGCTTGTGGGCCAACTAGCCTGACCATCACAGTGGCAAAACCAACAAAGACCCTGTCTCAAACAAGGTGGAAAGAGAAGACCAAGATCTCTGTTTTCCACACATGCACTGTGGTACATGTATGCACACACACACACAAATTCTTTCACTCAAATGGGTGGTGACAGCCCAAGCTGAGGTCTGCATGATGACATCTGCCACTACAAGAGCACCCTACTTCTTCAGTGCTCCTGCACAGCCTCTGCTCTTCATTCTCCACATTTGCATGTCCTTCCTGATTCTGGCTCCTCAGGCAGACTCCAAGGAGGGGTGTAAACCTATACAGGGAGCATTCTTAGTGGAATGGGCTGGAGAGTGTAAAGGCACAGCCAGCTCACCTCACAGCTACTGGAAGGAGGAATCCCTGCTTCCCCAAAGTGTATACAGCAAGATCTCAATTCCCTTGTGAAATGAAACAGGGTAGAACACAGGATCATAGCACTTGCTACATGTGTGTTCCACAAGGATGAGCAGCATTGCTTTGCTGCCAGCACCTCTGGTGAACAAGTAAGCAGAAGGGATGTTAGGTTAACTCACCTTCCCCCATAGGCAGGCTCTACAGTTCAGAGCAGGCTCATAGATCAAATTCTGAGATGCACTGAGGTTCAGAGCATCATCATCAGAACTGGGGGTCTGTGGAGAGGCTGACTTGTCTGGAGCCCACCTACCTGAAAGAGAAAGACAAGGCATGTGAGCTCCCAGTTCTATGGTTTTGCCCTTAGGACTGGGCCTTAATAGCTATGCTTCTTGCATTTAATAAAGCAGTAAATAACTCAGAAGCATTCAAGTCTAAGGCCCATGTGGGCAGGAGATGTGCACCATCAGAGCTAATCCTTGGGATGCTGCATGGCTCATGAGAGACAATGCTGTACTGGGAAAGCATCCACTTCACCAAGGGCAGCCCAGAAGAGCCTGTATAAATGATCTTCTTATAATATTTAGATCTTCTTATAATAATATATAGGCACTACTTTTAAATGACATTAAATTCCATACTAATTAAGCACACTGCTGATTTTCCATGTTCATAGCCAGTGAAAAAATTTCATTCAATCTCTTCAATTTCAGCTTACAAATTCACTACTGGAGCTGCCTTCTGCACCATATAGTGTTCTCCCAGTATGCCTCACTTACACCTCAGTCTATGCTTCTGACTTTTTACTTCCTAAATTCAGGTTTGGTGCCAACCTTAGAAATTTGATTTCTGATCACAAGTATTTGTTTCACACCATTATACTCCAAAGAAGTGAAGAAAGAGTGGAACTAAATTTCTTATAGAAACAGGAATCTGAAACATTGGAAGACACACTGCTTTAGCCTCTAGCCACAGTGCCATTCAGTTTTATTTTTGATTATTTTTTTTTATTTGAGTGAGGGATACAGAGATAGAGTGAGAGTAAGCATGGGTGTGCCAGGGCCTCCTGCCACTGAAAATTAACTTCAAACATATGCACTACTTTGTGCATATGGCTTTATATATGGGTAGTGGGGACTTGAACTTGGGCCATCAGGCATTACAAGCAAGTGCCTTTAATCACTAAGCTATCTCTCCAGCTTCCCTCCCCACCATTTAGTTTTTAAAACTGCATTTTGCTGACCAGTAGGAAATCATGAGATAGAGATAGAGAAACCTGGTGAGCTCTCCAATATATGACACATCCCCATCAGAGATGCTTTATCCAGCTAGTGCAGACACCCTGTACATTTAAGGCAAATACGAGAAAGACATGGAAAAGTCCCTTAGGGTGAATGATTCTCTCAAAGCTGGAAAAGAAAACAAAGCTAAAGCAAGCCTTTTCAGCTGGCAAAATCACCCCCAACAGCAAAGCAGGAGAACTCAACACAGCATTCCAGGACACAACGAAGGAAGCTACAAACAGCTGTAGAAGTGTGTGCAGAGGGAGAGATACATGTGAAGAACTAAACATCTCAAGAGTGCAAACAGACCCTCACACCAACCAAAAACAAAAACAAAAAGCTGTAAAATTAAAAAATAGATTCTAGGGGCTGAGGAGATGGCTTAGTGGTCAAAGCGTGCTTGCATGCAAAACCTGCTGCCCTGGGTTTGATTTGGGTTTGAGTCACAAAGTGGAGCATATGTCTAGAGTTTATTTGCAGCAGCATGAGGCCCTAGGATGTTCACACACTCTCACTCTTCCCCTTTCAAGTAAATAAATAATTTTAAAGAGAGGCGAAGATCATAAAAGAAATTAAATAGAAGGGCAAAGTAAGCTTGGAAATGAGGACTATGTCAGAGGCAAAGGAAGACAGTGAAGCATACAAAGGAAGCAGAACCAGTACTTAAAATTACCCCCTAGAAATGTTTTCAGGGGAAAAGACCAACTTGAAAGCACTCTTTGTGCACCTGAACTTAATGGCCCAGGATGGTAGCACTGAGACAGAGAAAATTCCCTAACACAATGCCTTCTCAACTCCCAGCAGAAAGAAATTGTGACCACAGGGCATTCTGTCAGCTGAGAGGCCTTCAAAACAAGAGCTTTAAATATCCAAGCAGCCAAGCACGAGCACAAGCTCAAGCCAACAGACAGTGAAAGACTTGGCATAGACAGACAAGTTTGTTGATCAAATGCAAACATAAATGACAAGGATGGAGGAGGAACATGAGAGTGATTTTTGGTGAGTTGCTGTTCTGAAGAAGCAAATGCAATAAACGAGTAGGAGGTAGATGAAATGTAAAAAGGTAATGTAGAATAAGTTCATTGTGGCATGGAAGACGGAGGCTAGGAGACAAGAACACCACTTAAATAGAACAAATAAAAAGGTCAAAGGAAGAGTATTAGGGATTAAAGACATGATGTAGGCTTGCCATGTCTGTGGGTTCACAGTTTACATGTTTACCAATCATATATTGAAAATACTCAGGAGAAAAACTGCCTGTTCTGAACACATACATTTTCTTGTCATTCTCTACACAACCTCATACAACTACTTACATGGCATTTATATTGTGTTAGGCACTGTAAGTAATTCAGAGGTGATTTAAATTATACATGGGGAATAGGTGGTGGCTATATGCTGACATGATGCCACTTTGTACATCATGCAGCTTTTATCCCTGCAGTCCAGGACTGTTCTACACTCTCTAGCTACTCAACTGAGCACCAGAACTGGATGTCTCATCTGAACACATTGCCAGAAGCCAGTGGAAAGGATTCTGAGCTCAGGATGGACAAGGGGTCACTGTGATTCCTCTGAGCTTTAAGGTCCAAGTGTATTTCATAAGAAAGGTATAGAACTGCTATGGTCATAAAAGAAAATGCTACATATTGACAAATGAATGTGTGACTGACTTCATAGTTATTTAGTACCCTTATTCAAGGCTCACAGTATAGTGGATGTAGGGGCCTGTATGGCCATGGCCTGGGCTCTGTGTCTCCACTTGCTGGATTCCCTATCTGTCCCCCTGTCCACCACAGGGTGCACTACAAGGCCTGCATGAGGCCAGTGTATGAGGGACCCCATGGGCCTGTCCACATAAGCCCTTGGTGGCTATTTTTGTTAAGCTCAATTTAACCATATTACTTCCTCCTCATGCTTCCAGATGTGCTCAATAGCTTGACCCTGAAGAGAATTCCAAAACCAAATTGCTTTAGGACATGGTGTGGCTTGCAAAGCACAAAAAGAATTCCCCAAAGCTGGCTTCCCTTCTTCAGAGCTTTTAAACTTGTGTAACAAAGCATTCGTGGTGAAAAATTGTGATACTCTTTAGAAAGTGCCACTCCTGTTACTTAGAGGAAGACTTTCAATGACTTATCCCACCATGTTTATATACATATAAGATTCTCCCACTTACGTACCTAAATTTCCTAAACAAGAATAACTAGACAGGTAAACTTACTAGTCAGCTTTGGTAAACTTAAAATAGGGCACAAAAATCAATGTTTCTAACTTCTCCCTTCTATAAATCTATGAAGCCTTGTTCTCTGCAGAGGGATTGGGACTTGGGCCTCATGGAGTCAGGTAGCTACACAGGTGTGGGTCCAAGGACATTTAAGGAAAGCTGAAATGGCAGGAGGTGGCCAACTTACTTCCTCAACAGGAAAGTGTAACTCACTTTGTCACAGCTCTTCCAGCCTCAGGGTGATGGTCCACAGTGGAGTTTAGTGGGCCACAGGTAGCCAGGCACTATGACATAGACTTTGCAACTAAATGTGATGGGACCAAACAGCCATGGTTAACACATATCTCTGGTACTGATAAGAGAATATGAGCAAGAAAGCTTCTCTCTCTCTTTTTTTTTCAAGGTAACCAGCCAGACTCAGAGGCCCAAGGAAAGCATGGGTGCCAACCTATCCTGGCAAGACTAGAAAATGCCCACCCAGAGCCACCTTCTGGTTTTTTACCTTGAAAAGTTTTCTTGGGCTTTCCCCAAATCTGCTGGTTGGTGGACTTCTAAGCCTACACACCTTTTCTGAGTGTTCACCCATCAATGGAGATCTCTGCTGTGTACCTGAACCTGACCATGAGACACATCCTAAATTAAATGCTTTTAAAAATATATTTGCAAGGTTATATAGAGGCCCAAGTCAGGTTGCCACTTGGTAACCTGCTCAGGACCCCTCCCAGCTATTGAGCTTGAGAACTTTTCCTTTCTCCACTTAGTTATATTCTTACTTAAAATAAATCTTTAATAATTTACTTTCATGTCTACATTTTTTACACAAATCTTTGCTAAATGTGGATAAGGACTTGGGTTAGATTTCTAATTCACTAAGAACTCAAGGTTCCCTGATTCAAGAACTTCACATCATTACCACCTCTTGAGAGAAACCCCAGGAACTCCAAGACCACTGTGCAGAGGGAGAAAAAAAGCATGAGGCAGAGTCTCTGAGGAAGAATGACACAGATCATACAGAATGCAGGAATTTCAGGAGGAGCATGGAAAATCTGTTACAAGCCAGCAAGCCTCAGTGTATGAAGAGAAACCTATGAACAGTAAGCCAGTGGTCAGGACCTCAGGGCAGTGTGGCTGTAAGAAAGCCCTTAGAAGACTTTTCCATAGGAGCAGGAAAGAGGGATAAGATATGGGGAAAATTCCAGAGATGCTGGCTAAGGAAGTCAGCTGCTGCTGTATAGAAGCTGAGTGGGGGGATGCCCACTAGGATGGTGTGGAGGGCTGAGGCACTGTCTGGGCCCAGGAGAGGAAGGGAGAAAGCAAGAGCTATTTATTTGTATACAACAGGGACAGGGCAGATGGTGACTGCATTCCTTTGATTCTTTTTCCATTGAGGGAGAACCTAAATGAAATACATTTAGCATCAAGCTAGCTTACAAATGTTGTTATGCAAACTCCCAACTATGAGAACTGTCTTGTCACATTAAGAAAATGGCTTTTAAAATTGATGGAGGATGGATATTTTATTAGAGAAGTGCTTCCCCCATTTTGCAGCTAGCAAAGGGAAGGAACATATGAGCTGGCCCCTGGCTGACCTGGGGCATCCTATCTTCTACTGCTCCCTCTAACTCAGGAGATGGCTCAAAGCCTAGTACTATACTATCTTCCTTTCCAAGGATGGGCAGAGAATATGTACACACACATGCCTGTTTCCTTGGTGTAACTTCTCTAGCATCATGCTCCACAAGCCTTGCTTTTGGCTCCCGTATTCACTCAACTCTGCTCTCTTAATGAATTGCTGTTTGTAGTGCTGAATCTTATTTTTATATACAAGGACATCAACACACTGCTTGAGAATTTATTAGAGGCCTCTGTCAAGCTGTGTTCAAGAACTTTCCACAGAAGAACTTAGTCTGGAGGAATTTTATGGTACAGAAGAGGGATCTGGAACTCCCTACAGGAGTGGGGACTTCCCTCAGAGTCAGCACACAAAGGGGCTCAAGCCTACAGAATCCAGGCATGAGTGGGCCTCTCTATGTACATCAGCACAGATACTGTGATGCAGTTCTAGGCAAAATGGAGTGGTCAATATCCCAGTGTAGACCTGATCTGAGCAAGGGAAGAGGCCTCTTGAGATACAGTCCTATGCCCACATGCACACAGTCTCTGGAAGGGTCAGGTGAAGGTGACCTCCCACCACCCAGGGCTCAGGATGGTGCCTGGGGCTACAGCCACCCACTCCACCAAAGAAATGCTTTTGAAGACTACCAGAGAGGTCGTATCAATGCTGAGCAGGCAAGGCATGAGCAAAGTCCCAAAGACTAGAGCAGTGCAGTGAATTGATTCAAAGCAGGCAGGTAAGAGCTAAAGTTGTCACTGATCACCACAGGCTAGTGAAACCACAGGATTTCACTTGGAGAACATTCTTAAAGCACCCTGGCACTCCAACTTCCCATCTGCAGGACAGCTTCCCTGTTTTAAGTGTGCCTCTAGGGCAGGTAGGGAGTTGGGCTCCACACAGTAGAGGTCCAGGTTACCTGGGCTGGCTAGCAGACTCACCAGAAGATCCTCCATTTGCTAAATCAAACCAACAAGACTTATGGAACTAGACTCTTTCTGCACTTGGGCTTTTGATGAGCAATGTGCATATAGCTTCATGTAACCTGGCTGCTTTCTACACATCTACCATAACTGTCCCAATGCTTTCAGCAAATAAGGCTTAAAAAATCTTGTAAGATTTAGTTCAGAGGTGAACTAAAGTGGGGAAGCAATACAGATGGACGGGTGAGAAGGGGCATCACAGGGTGAGGGCAGGGGTGGCAAAAGGTCACTGCTGAGCCAGTCGATGAGGTAGTAAATGAGCAGCTGATGATCCCTTGAACATCTGGGTCCCTGGGGAAGCTGAGAAAAGACATAGGCCTTCTCTTCAGGTGCCTTAAATTGCCCCAAATCTGAGAATGTAAAATCCAACCAATCCACCACATCACTCCTAAGCCATAGTCCAGCCAGATCCTTGTTGGAGAACTGAGGAACTAAACCAGCACAAGCAGACCCACTCCATGACTCTGGCAATCACAGCACATTTTGAGCTAACAACACTGCCATACATTCTGATAAGGATCTTCCTATCCCAGCCCCTTGGAAGGGCTCATACATTACAGGGGAGCTAGCAGCTAGCTTAATCCACTATCTACATGTTAAAAAAAAAAAAGCCATGGGTACCTGAGAAAAACTATTTAAAGGAGCATTTTCTTTGGCTCATGGTATTTGAGGTTTCAGCCAGAAATTGACTGGCTTCATTGCTTTGGGTCTGAGACAAAGCAGAAATTCATGGCAGATAGGGCATGATGGAGCAGAGCTCCTCAACTCATGAGCTGCAAAGCAGAGTGAATAATAGGAAGGGGCCAAGGGTAGGGAGTTCTTCAAAGACAAGCCACCTACTTCCCCTGGGCCAGCCCAATAATGCCATCAAATTATGAATCCATCTGTGAATTCATCCACTGATTAGGTCAGAGCCCTCATGATCCTATCGCCTCTCAACAGTTGATCTAGTAGCTGGGACCAAGTTTAATACATAGGCCTTTTGGGGAGACACTTCATATCTAAACCATACCATATGGGGGTCTACCTACTCTTCCCATTCTGTATAGCAGGTGTCTCACCTCTGCAGAGCAGCATCATGGGCCCCTTCATCCCAAGACTCCCACATAGTCTAGTCCTAAGCCACACTACTATTTCCTTTAGCCAAATATATACAAATATGAAAATGCACAGTTGCAGAGGGGACTAGATACATGCAGGACCATGCAAGCCTCAGTCTCCCCTTTTCCCATCCCATCTGAAGCCTGTGAAGATTCCTGATGTTCTTCCTGGCTTATTAGGATATCTGAAAAGTCATCTTCAGTACATGAACAGTGGTGTTGGAGGTACACCAGCACACCTTGTTCTGGTGTGGTCCCTCTGCTATCTATCCTTACTCTGTCCTAAATACAGGGTTATCCACCCCATCCTTGCTTTTTGTCTGTCTCCACCCCATCCTTTTCTGTCATCACTCTATGTGTGAGATTCCTCTCTCACTACCCTCATTCTATTTGCATGTATGCCCCTCCCACTGTCCTAGCTCTACGTGTGGGGTTACCTTTCACTCCAAACTCGTGATTTTAGACTCAAATAAAAACCTAAATTGGTAGGAAAGTGGCAGAATAGCAAGTGTTAGGGATCCTTGTGTGACAGCTCCCTTGGGGACTCCTCATCTGAGGTCATTGCTCTGCTCCCACACTAGCAGTGTTCCATGAAGGAGCTCCCCATGGCTGAGGACAGGGTCCCATAGAGTCAACAGACCCAAAACAGTGGCACATCAATCTGTCTTAGAGACAAGGAGAGGGGGTTGGGGACAGAAGCTGTGACTCATGAAGCACAAACTGCCTTTCTGAAGAAAGGATTCTGCCTCTGAAATATGGGAAAGCCAAGCCAACCAGGACATAACTTCAGCATGTCATCTCTGGCCAAAGCTGTTAGGCAAGGGATAAGTGAAGCCTGCTTAGACCACAGGATGCACAGGTGGAACAGCACCTTGTGCAGGGGAAATGCAGCCCCAGCCCACAGCTGGTCCTCTCCAAGGAGGGCTGACTACTGAAGTCCAGGAAGAACCACCATATATGCAAATTCAGTAAAGCACACTTGTAATCTGGGTGCTTCCTGCACCATGAAGCCCAAACCATGAAGATGTCAGCCATTAGGTGGCAGCAAAGCACCATGGCCAGCATCATGGTTCTCTCACCTATTCTCTGACTTCTCCTCAAAGAGGAAATGTGCTTCTCAGGGCTCTTCCACTAATGCAGACCACGCCCTACAAGCATCTGCTTTTATAAATCAAATATTACTGGAACTCAGCCACACCTGCTCTTTTAGTTACTATTTCTGGCTGTTTTCCAGCAGCAGACGTGAGAAAAGCTACAAAGACTGTAGGGCTGAAACTATTTACTTCCATGCCAGTTCAGAAAATATTGTGCTGCCTCAACTTCCAATATATCACCACATGGTGTCAGTGTTCATGCAATCTCAGTCCAGTGTCCACTGCCTGTTAACAGCCTCTCATAACCAGCAATGCCCCTGAGACATCATGGCTCCTCTCAAGGTTCCCTCTCGGTGCCTTGAGCAATGTGTGCACTGTTGATCATGGCCTGAGCTCTGTTGGTGTCCCTACTGTTTGTTGATCATTCATGCTATTGTTTTGGGTTTTTGCTGGCTGTTTGGTAGTTTCTCTCTCCCTGAATGTATGGAGCCACTGAAAGAACCTTCCCCCCTAAATCCATAGGCTTGAAATAAACCCCTTTCTCTCATTAAATTGTCTGGTTTGGATGTTCATCCCAGCAACATGAAACTGACTATAACACATGGCTACTGATTAGCACCTTCGTTAGCAGTGTGGTCTGTATCCCATGTCTGATGTGCCCTAGTCCTGAAACTAGTGGACCAGCACTTGGTGGCTGTTCTATTTCTAGGTAGAACCAACTGCTGACATCCCATTCCCCCAACAATAATAATACCAACCAATCACTGAGGGTGATCACAAACTATTCATAGTGCTTCCCTGCAAATTCCCAGTACCAGAATCAGGAGACTAGGGAAGGGACTGACTGTACATTGTGATTACCTGTGGCCATATAAAGCAGTGTAGTATATGTACAAAATAACAACGCTGTATAGGAAAATGAAGAGATGGCATTAAAGCAAGGACAGCCAGTCTCCAAAGCACAAATAATGTCAGTCAGGCTCCTGAGACCACCTAGCCAGAATTCCTACCTTGGCTTTAACCATGCTTCTTTTTCAGGACATAGATATCACTTACTTCTAATGGGAGTTAAAGCTCCAGGCTCTGCAACTCCAGGGGACCATTCACATAGATGCCTGGGGGTCAGGGAAGGAGCCTACCTCCACCACTGCTTCCCAAGTTATTTCAAAGAATAGCATCCAAGTAATAGAAAAGTAATCTGAACATTCTGGGTGTTTGGCAGTGGTAGCAAGGAGGGGTTTGGTGTTAGACTATAGGGAAATGGGGGTCAAGGCCTCAAGTTAGTCTTTCCTTCTGGGGACCCTAGCCCCCTCCACCCTCCACCTCAGACATCTCAGCCATTGGAGATGACACCAAACAAGGTGCTTAGGCTTCTTGGGCATTGTGGCAGAACAGTGTATACAGGCCAACACAAAGCCAGGGGTCCTTGAGGAAAAAAAAATGTGCTTATCTATCATTTTGTCACTAGCTGAAGTAAATGTCAACATTTATAAGGTAAAGTTATAGCTGGAAGGACCAACCATGTGAAGTATAGTTCATCCCTGACTCTTTGCTTGTCTGCAGGAGGAATGCAGACAAGAAATATCTCCCCCTACTTTGCATATATATGGAAAAGCCAGAAGGTTGAGAGTGAAATTGGTAAGGTGATATGAAAAGGCATCAAGAAAATGTCCCTCCCTGTGTCTTCACAGGCACAAATAGGTGGAGGAATAAAGGGAGGCCAGTACACACTGATGCCCTGCTCTTGGAAGATTTCTTCTTCAAATCCTTGAATAATTTGGCTTGAGGCAGATGTTAATCATGGTCAAAGCAACAATGACTTGTCTGAGTACCAGCAGCAGGTAGGAAAGGTCAGCAAAAATGCCCTGTCACAGAGTCAGGTACAGTGACAAATTTGTGTGAACCACTGATCTTTCACTAGTTTTTGGAATGGGCTGCCCGAGATTCCTTTAAACAAGTGTGGCTTTAAAATGGAGGAGGGGGAGAGCTGGGGCTCTTACAGGTTACTCCTTGATCTATAGAATGAGAAACAAAGGTAAGGTTGTGAGATGTGTTACTCAGAATGCATCACACTCATCATCCTTTCTTCTTCACTCCATCTGACATCATTTGGAACTGAAGTAAAAGAGTAAATGCATTCTTCATGCTTTTCATTACCATTTTCTCTATCTCCTATTCATTACCATTTTCTCTATCTCCTATTTTTACTTTAGAATTACATGGGGAAATAAAACTTAAAGTTCTCTCATTTGTATAGTACCTTGTAAATTATAGAGTACTTTCCACAGACCTGAAAGGTGGGTATTTTGTGGTCCCTATTTAGAATGAGGAGCCAGAGCTGAGAGGAATTGAGTCACAAGATTATCTTCGGGAGGTTGAGTGGAGAGTCCTCCACGGAGCAGATCTCCAAGAGGCCAGGGTCCCACAATCGATCACCATACCCCAGAAGGAAGTTCTGTCTGTTCTCCCAAAGCTGTGTTTGGGTTCTGCCTTCTGAGAACCTACATTAGCACCGCCCATGCTCTTGCTCCTCAGATGCCTCTATCACCAATACTCATTCTCCATGGATACTGAATGCTGTAGGAATCCAAGAAACCCTGCTGGTGAATTTTGTGTGAGTTTTAGATTTGTGTACCCTGCCCATTTTCCTTTGGGGACAAAGGTTGATTTCTGGGCTGGTAAGATGGCTTAGTGGCTAAGAGAACTTGGCATTTGATTGCAGATGCAATGTGACCCCATAATACCACTGCTGTGCCTTTCTGGCCATAATTAGTTATACCCATCAAACCATGATCCAAAATAAAACCTTCCTTACTTTTTCAGGTATTGTGTCATAGCAACGTGAAATGTAATTAATACATTCTCCCTGTAAGGTAGGGCTGGGATTTGAAACTCATCCAGCTAGGAATCCTACACTGACCACCACCTTCCTACACAGCCCCTCTAGGGGGCATCTCTTTCACTTCCTGCCTATCTTAAGGCAGCAAAATGAGTACTCCAAGATGAAAATGATTACTAACACACAAGAAGTTTTGAAAGTTGTTTTCACATGGCTGAAATCAGTCACTCCACTGCAGTGACTCCTAAAGCCACTGTAATCATGAGGCAACCAAGTACCTGAAGCATGAAACATCAGGTAAGGCATGAGCAGCCAGGCTCAGAGAGTGCCTGGTGAAGACACCACAGAGCCCAGGACTAGCACCTAGGGACCATGGGGGACAAAAGAAGACCAAGCATTTCTTAAATAAATGCACACTTTTCATCAAGTGGTTCCCCCACAGTCCTGAATGTTCAATAGGCTCCCATGATCAATTCCATGGATTTCTGGTTCTGCTTAATAAATGTGCTATTTTATATGGTCTTATGTTACAAGTCACCTCAAATTTTTAATAATAGTATGGTAGTTTGAATATGAAATGCATGTCCCCCATATACTTGGGTGTTTTATTAAGCTTATAGCTTGGGTCTCTAGCCATCTAGCTGGAAGAGGTGCTACTGGGAGCACATCCTGAAATCCAGCCAAAAGAAATAAAGAGAAGTCTGAGCTCTGGTGGGGTTCCTGCTGCTGCCTTTAGTGTTTGCTGGCTAGTGGTAGTTTCTCTCTCTCTCTCTTCTTGAATTTATGAATAGGAGCCAGCTTCTGCCATTGATGGAACTTCCCTTGAAACTGTAAGCTTGAAATAAATCCTATACCTTCCATAAATTGTATCTGGTTTGGATGTTCCTCCCAGCATCATGGAACTGTCTGTAACAGAAATTTGGTACCAGAGTGAGATAATGCTATGTGATCAATCTGACCATGTGGATTTTGGTCTTTTGGAACTTGTATACTAGAGGAATATTGATATAATTGGTACTTGGAACTAAAGATGCCTTTCAGAGTGTTAAGACAAATTGTATGGGATATTCTGATGAGAGTTTGAAAATGCTAAGTGCAGAGAGAATTGTGCTGGCTTATGAACTTTCAAATGGGAAAGACAGCAGAGAACTTTGTTGGAAATGGGCTACTGGTATAAAGGCTGACTGTGTTCTGCTACCCATGTCCAGAAAGTATGATCTAGGTTGAATTTGAAAGCAATGGACTGATGTTCTTGGCATAAGATATAGAGTTGAAAGATATAAAATTTAAAGTTGGAAAAATTCAAGCAAGTGTAAAATTACTGGCACAGAGACAGGTTTTAGGTTACTAAAGCTGTTAATGTCAAGCAGATTATCATCAACTGCTTTACATGGAAACAATGGGAAAAATGTCTGAAGTTATTTCTCCCAGGAAAGACTGAATGGTAGAAATGCAAACTCTGAGAAGGAGAAGACTGAATGGAAGAAACCTGTTTTTAAAGGTCACAGTTTATTTCCTTCCTGGATTAACAAAATGGCTGTGTCACTGCACACCTGGTATTGATTATAGAAGCACAAAAAAAATGCATGGAAGTGGATCATGAAATGAACATGTTTCCAAGAGCCGCTGCTGAAATGTGGCATGTCCCTTAAACAGGTTGATATCCCTTAAAAGGGCCAGTGATACCATTGTAAGATGGGCCTTAGTTTGCAATGGAGACCTGAACATGTTTTGGATATACCTACCAGGACTGTGGAAAGGCTACCATGGAGCACTGCTGGCTTAGAATGGAAGTTTTCCCTAGCTACTCATCCCAGCTGGAGGGATGGAAACTGGAAATCCAGAGTGTGATGTCACTGGTTATGGATGTCAGGCTTGAAATAGATGTTTGATGATGTTTACCTGATGGTTATTAATTTTGTATAAATCTCTTCTTATTATGCCTTATAGCAATGGAAATGTTTACTCTATGCCATTATATGTTGGAAATATGTAACTTGTTTTGATTTTATAGGACTCATAGTTGAGACAGTCTTAAAGTTAGAAAAGACTACAGGGACCTTTGAATTTGGGCTAAATGCAATTTACATTGTGGTATGGTTATCAGTCTATGGGGGTCAGGGGCAGAATGTGGTGGTTTGAATGTGAATGTATGTCCCCCATAGAGTCATGTGTTTTATTAAGCTTGTAACTTGGGTCTCTAACTGCCTGGTTGGAGGAGGTGTTGAGGATTCTGGGATCCAGCCAAAAGGTATATAGAGACATCTGAGCTTTGGTGGAGGTGCCTGCTGCTTTTTGGTGTTTGCTGACAGGTGGTGGTTTCTCTCTGTTTGAACTTATGAATTGGAACCAGCTTCTTCTGCCACTGATGGAACTTCCTATGAATCTGTAAGCTTGAAATAAATCATGCTCCCTCCCATAAACTGTGTCTGCTTTAGATGGTTATACCGACATTATGGAACTGTCTACAAGTAAGTTGAATGAAAATGAATGTAATATAAATGTATCATCTAAAAACTAGGATGTAATACGTCATAACAATTTTACTAAAAGTTACCAAAATAACAAAATATTATCAGGCTAATTTTTAGACTCATCCCATCTTTTCCTTCACCAGAGAAGGAAGTTCTTGTGGCTTCTACATGAGCCTTGCACTGCCCCTCTCTCATTCTTTATGGGGATTAAGGTAAACAGTCGTCCTGTATAGGGTCACTGGGTCCATCAACAGACACTGTTGCTGGTCCCAGCTTAGGCAGGGTAGTCCAATGGGTAGATATCCCCGAACCTTCATGGACCTGGTAAATGTCAATGTCATAGCCCTCCAACCTTGTTTCTGCTTCTAGGTGCTCCCTCTGGGCCCCTCTAGGGCCAGGCTCCTGCCAGGCCTGTTAGGCTCTAGCCATCTTTTATATTCCTTCACAATTCATTGTTAATAGCAAAGGCTGTGCACACAAGAGGGATTCAACTACATACATGGAGTGACACAGCAAAGGTGCAGAAAATGCCATTCCTACAGGAAAGCAGGTGATAGGAGGTGTAACAACAGGAGCTGGGAACTTTTGGCTTCAGCAACATGCCACCCTATGTCCTGCTGTCTTCAGATACACCAGCACCCATGGACACCCAATATACCATGTGAGGAGACAGTAGAACACCACAGACAAGAAATGTCAAGAGTGTCTCCCCCATCACACCTGCAACAAGATAACACTAGACAGGGAACAATCATAATATTAATGGGAAGGAAAATCTGTCAACATACACCTCCAGCAGAACCTATGACGTAGGGGCAGCACAAAAGTAGCTGATGATAAACACAGACTTTCCAGGGGATATGACAACACCCACTGAGGGCAGAACTACAGCAGCAAAGACACATGGGAAGTCAGGCTATGTGCTCAGCTCATTTCCTGGTCCTGGAAACTCTCAGGACCCTTTGGAACCAACCCGCTCTGCTCTAGGTTTCTCTGGGGTTTTCTTGCTGCCATGACTAGACTGTTAAGTGTGAAGTTCCATGACCACCTAACCAGCAGATGTCCAGAGACTAGTGTGATGACTGCCCTTAGCAATTTTGTTTGCAGGGAACTTCTAAGGAAATATAAAGACAACCAAAGCCTAGTTCCCTGAACTTGAGGACACAGAGCCAGCAGGTCAGAGTAGTCCAGGAAAAGCCCATTCTTAAGTCTCCATAGGAAGACAGACTAAAACTGAGGATATTGACCAAGCTATTATGAAGGGCAAAAGATTACAAAAGTCACCATGTTTATTTGTAAACCCCATACAGCAGCAGAAATATACTTGCTCTGCTACTGAACAGAACTATCTGCTCACCTGTGCTGAGAGAGTGGCCATGGTCTCACTGAGGTGGGGGGGGGGAATTCAGAATCGGGTTGTTCTTGAAGACTCTACATGGGATTTGTGAGTCTCTTGAACAAATCAAAGCATCAGAACAAAAATTTTTGTGCCATAAAGATTTTTATTTTCAATTTCAAATACTCTAAATATTATAAAGTTTACTCTGTGGAAAGCTAGGTTACAAAAAACTCATAAGATTTGAGATAAAATATTTGAGTGTTTATTAAAAATGAGGCAAGCCTTTCCTCTCTGGGGTGTGGGACTTCCCTGGGGAGCCCTTTTCTTCTGCCTCCCAGACCTTCCTTTGCTATGTTCTTACTACCATCTCTGTAAAGCCATGTATAGAGCCTGGGTCCTTCTATCCATCCTGCTCTCACATCCCTCAGGGCCTCTATTCCCATGAAGCCAGAGGAACATATCAAAACTTCAAATCTAGGGCTGGGGAGATGGCTTAGTAGATAAAGCACTCCCTCACTGCTCAAGTCTGGGTATCCAAATTTGATTCTTCTCAGGCCCCATGTAATATGGAAGCCACAGTGGGATTCTATAATTCCAGCACACTGACAATGAAATGGGAGGTGGAGACAGGAGAACTTCTCAAAGTCCATGGCTAGTACAGCAAAGAACAATAGCAGAATAAGATCTGGAAAAAGAAACCCTTCCTCAAATGAGGTGGAAAGTCAAGGACTAACCTGAAAGTTGGCCTCTGACCTATATACACACACTGTAGCACACATGCACTTGCAATCTCTAACAACACACATAATAAGCACATACATATGAACACACACACTTAAAAAATTTTTAAGGACATGAATGTTCTTTATTGTTTACAGGAAATGTTTACTGTTAAGGCCAGCCTGGCATCCCTACGCAAGAGGACAGAGTTATTTGCAAGAAAATCAAGGGAGTCTCAGACAGACCCATAGAGAGAAGCTGTTGAATGAGGCAAAGGTCATCAGCAGTGGCCTGTGTCCCCTCCATCACAAAAAAATTTTCTAAACATCAAATCTGCCCTGCTTACAACACAGCAAAGGTCCCCATATCCTGTAGAGTGAATAGAAACATCAGAGGAGGTGCTGAAGAGATGGCTCAGTGGGTAAGGCACTTGCCTGCAAATCCTAAAGGACCTAGGTCCGATTCCCCAATACCCATAAAAAGCCATATGCACAAGGCGATGCTTGAGTCTGGAGTTTGTTTGCAGTGGTTAGAGGCTCAGGCATGCCCATTCTTTCTATCTGCCTCTCCCTCCCTCCCCCTCTGTCAAATAAATTAGTAAAAAAAATTAAAGTGCAATGGATAGCCCTAGATCACCCCATCTGTCTCTTCACCACTGCCCAGCAGTTGTACCTGTCCTTGCAGTGGCTGCTGTTTTAATTATGCATTTCCTGGAGGTTCTAGCTCAGGGTGACAGTAGATAACTATTCTCAGTAACCCTCTCATTACAATCACCAGAAGACTAATGTGCACTGTCTTTAGCTCAAAACTACCTTTCTAAATGTCCTGGTTGACAAGATTCACCTTGTTATCTCTAGCATAGAGCTGCACATGCTTCCTACACTTATCCTAGGAAGGAACCAAAAAGGTCAGGTGGGTAAGGGGTACAGCTTGCCTGAGGTTCAGGCACAGAGGAGAGCAAGAGTTAAACCATGTGACTGGAGCAGAGAAGAGTTGTGAGGTAGGAGCAGGCATGGCCCTGGGCTGGTGACTGAGCACAGGATGCAGCTCCAACATGCAGCTCAGGCCCGGAAACGAGTTGCACCTCACTTTCAGGAGAAGAGACTAAGAACGTAGCTGCTCTGTATTTATATAAGACTCACCCTGCAATTTCTCTGTTGTCTGTAATTACCCTGTGCCACTATATAACACTTGCTTTGTGGCCAAATGGTTGGCAATCACCATAGAAACCAAGTACTATTCTCTAACTTAAAAAGGCAGTTACATTTTCTGAAAATTTCTTGGTTGTATCTGACTTTGACAGTGGTTAACTTAAAACTGCCACCAACTGGAACAGAAGTCAGGTGTGGGATTCTGCCTTCTGCTATCTTCCACCTCCCCAGATGCTCTTCTGTCCCTTTGTTCAGATCATACTGTCAGCTCCTCTTTGCAGCCACGTAGGACTTCCTTTGCCCTCACTTGCCTTCTTTTTCTTGCTGACCAAAAGCCACAACCTTGCTAAAATGTCACTCTGCTAATTCTACCCCCTAGACTACACAATTGTACAAGTTACTGTTGGAAAACAGAGCCCACCAAGTGCATGTCACAGCCACACACAGGCCACACACACTTCTCCCAGCAATCTCAAACTCCCACCCTGGGCCTGATTACACTTCCAAATCTTCTACTTATCCTGCACAAATCTTATACTGGAACAACTGAAATTGCCTTTCAGAGTGCATACATGGATTTCATACTGAGTTCTCTGTCTTCGGACTCTTCCATTCCTATTCTGGGCTAATGGCCAATGGTACCCTCAGGGAAGGGCTTCCTTGGTGGATCCCACCATCCTCCCTCCCTCCTCTATGACCAGCCTTGGTGGGTTGCCTACACAATCTCCTCCTGTTTGTTTAGTACGTTGGATACAAGTTGCTGTTTCTTCTACTTCCTAAGGAAACCTCTTCTGGCTTCCATCTTCCCTCTGGCTGTTTCCCTTTGTAGATAAACTCTATAGATCAGTTGCTTCAGTGCCCGTCATCTTTTTCATGTACATAAACCCCATTTTCACTCTCAAGACTGCTCATGTTCTCATTTTGAACCCTGGCTCTCCCCCTTGCTAGATATGTTAGCAGGGATGAAAACATCTTTGCCCAACACATGGCAGTCAAGCACCTCCTGGCTTTTCCTGTTTCTAGTTTCACTCCAGCTCATGCCCCACATAGTCCTAGCCTACAGAAGCTAGAGTACCCAGGTCTAGGGCCTGACCCTCTCTCAAAGATCCGTGAATTTTATGGTCTTACAAGGTCATGAATTTTCCAACCAAATACAGGCTCATATCTCCTGTGTTCTCTTTAGGTCAGCGTCCTACTTCAGCCTTCACATTCAGTGCTGACTCCATCCTACCATTATTCAAACTTAAAGCCTGGTGGTAATTCAAGTCCCCTATCCCAGATGTCATGTCCACTGGTTGGAGGGCCTTCGTCTTGCTAATAACATGATTACAAAAAAAAAAAAAAAAAAAAAAAAGACTTGAGCTGCTCTCAATTGTCAGCAAATAAACAATGAACAAATGTGAACTCTGTGCCAAGCTCTGGTCAGGACAAATTCACCAGTGAGTACCTGGAGTCTCTTCCTAAAGGCCACTTCGAGTGGACTTTATACCTGAGAAAATCAGATGGTAATAAGCTTGGCAGATGAAGGAAAAGGGGGTCCCCAGACCACCTGGTCCTACTTACCATCCCCCCTCATCTGGGCCTACGAAGAGCCTTCTAATTGGTTTCTACTCATACCCTGAGTCTCCCTGAGAGTCTATATAATCCAGAAGCCAGAGCCACTCTGTAAAAACCCATTAGATCAGGTTTCTTTTCTTTTTAGCTCACACCAAGCAATGGCTCCCACTTGGGCTTAAAGACGTTTCAGTGACCAGCCCTTGCCTCTCAGAGCTAAGCTGTCCCTGTTCACTCTGCTCTAGCCACACTAGTCCCTGGTGGTCCACCACACTAAACCTTCCTATTGGCCATTCCCTCTGTATGGCTATTCATCCATGGCTTATTCCTTCTCCTTTACTAAAATGTCACCTTCTCAAGAGGATCAACCCTAATAACCCACAAGTGCATGTGTGCACCTCCACAAATGCACATATATTCATGCATATGCAAATGATCTATCACTGAGCTATAGTCCCACCACATTCATGCATATGCATGCACATATGCACATAAGCATAAAATTGCACATGCACACCCAAGCACACACCCATACACTCAGACACATTCACATATGCACACACACTCATGTCCATGTGAGTTCAGGACATTAAAACACATGCATGGAACACTCACATGTATACAGGCATATACACTTCTATGAACCCTCACATGCACACAGAGACTCATAGGCACATAAGTACCTGACCCCTTTCTGTTGCTCCCTTTTCCTTCATATTATAACCTGGTTTTCTCAGGTGTGAAGTCCACTTTACATGGTCATCTTTAGGCATAAATGCCCGGGATACTCACTAGTAGATCTGTCCATGGCCTGACCAAGGCCTGGCATCAGTCCACTTTGGTTAATGTTGATCTGTTGACCCTAGGTATCAGCTCAAGTCCTCTAGCTTCACTTAGGTCAGTGCAACTTTGAAACCTTATTGTCTCAACTCTTTATAACCTGATGAAAATCATCACAAAATGAATGAAGCATTATCAGCACTCTGTGGATGAGAAATAATAGTCACCACAGACTCCAGACTATATTACTTAAGAATAAACATTTGTTCATATTTCATTAAAAATTATCCTGTGGGGAAAAAAAATTATCCTGTGAACAGGAAAAAAAAACAAACACAAATGAGAAGCAGGCACAGACTCTTAACATTGCCTTGTCAAGAGGCCCCTGTGATGCAGCATGGCAGGAGGGGATTAATGGGATGTAAATGCTTAAGAACCTCAAAAGAAATAGGCAAGCATGGCAGCGACCAGAAGTCAGAACCAGTCCTGAGTCAGGGTAGTAGGAAAAGGGAGGGTTGAATTTTGGGCTAAGGTCAGGCACAGGCAGGCATAGGTGGGTATAGGTGGGCACAGGTGGACACAGGTGGGCAAAGCAGGTTAAGGCAGGCAGGGTCACAGGTGGCCATTATCTGGAACAGAATGGGCCTGGGTGGGCAGGTCACCAGCAGGGGTGGATGAGAGTACCTGGGAGCGCCTCCTTCTCCAGGCCTGGGGATGCCTGTCCTGCCAGCCCACCTGCTCCCTGAAGAGAGACTGTCCATCTACCAAAAAGCAAGGGAGAAGCATTACATTACCTGAGGAACCTGACAAGGCCAATGTGAAGGCACACAGGCCACATCCCACCTGACCCCTTTTCAGTCCCTTCTCAGTTTGGAGGGTTCATGGACATTAGGCATGGCATCTATCAGCAATTGTCAGATACTGCTCACACAGCATGCCCCAGTGAAGAGACACCATGTGTCCTGATGTGGCCTCCTGCCCACTCCTGGATGATGACTTCCATGGGTAACTATGCTCTCCCCTACAGATGTCTCCTCCTCCCCTACTTTCACCTGGTCCTTTGCTTACAGTAAGTTGTTGCCAGAAGTGTACCCCAAAGCCTTCTCTGTCTGGCCAGGCTTTGACATTCACCTTTAAAACAATCTGAGTTGTCATTACAAAAACTCATTTTTTGAAGTCCAGCCACACATATCTGTGAAGAGCCACAAGTGCCCAGGTCTGCTGTTTCTACTGTTGGTCAAACAAAGTACTGGTGAGAAAGGCTTTATCCCAAGAACAGGCATGAGTCCCTGTCTGAGATGCTACACTGCTGTGTATGCAGTAATACCAGGGCCCTTCCAGCAACAGGGAGCATCTTGTTCTCTGAGCACAATAGCCATTACATCTTAATCAGAGTAGCTGTGATTATCAGCAAGAGAACCTCATATGAAGGGGCAGGAGGGTCACTAGACTCTCACCTGAAATTCCACCTGCATCTAATTCTGTCCCATTTACATGTGCTGTCCACAGGTGCTATGTACACAGAGGGTAGAAAGTTAAATGCAGGGAGGGTTGAGGGAGCTCCATCTGTGCAGTTATGGGGAAGTCATTTTCAGTAGTCACTTTGGGATAACACACATTCCTACAAGTAAACCCTCACCTGTACTTCTGTAAGCCCGTCCATAAATTCACTGGTTCACCAAGCTAGACTCGAGTGGAATTGTTACTTTGGTCTTTTGTTGGCACCCTGTCTAGGTGAAGAGAAGACGTTCACAACTCCTCAGGGAAAGCTCACACAGTATCTGGGGAAGTCCCAATCATATTTAGTCAGTAGGATACACTTCCAAATTCAGGAGAAAAAAGATCCAGTCATTTTTCCAAATCACACTTGATTGTATTATATTCCAGAGACAGATGCTAGATTATGGAACCACGTAAAAATCTTTAAAAAGGAGGAAAAAGTAACAAGTTTAAGCATTTTATTATTCCCAAATATGTCATGTTTATTATACTACAACTAATATTTTCCAAATTAAGGGCTGGAGAGATGGCTCAGCGGTTAAGGCACTTGCCTCCAGTGCCTAAGACCCCAGGTTCAATTCCCCAGTACCCACATAAGCCAGACCCACAAGGTGTGGCCTTGGTGCTCTCTCTCTTTCTCTCTCACTCTCTGTATCTCTCTGCTACAAAATGAATAAATAAAATATTTTAAAAAATATTTTCCAAATTAAGAGGAAGGCACTTCTGTCATGACCTTGATGGAAGAGCAAACCTTAATGTAGAAAGTGGCAGTGGCTCTCCTAGAACCGTAGTGTAGACCCTTCCCACCTCAGCAGATGTACACTCTCAGGACCTGTGGACCCATGTGGAGGACCTAGAAGACACCTTTTATAGTCACTTCATAGAGTGGGGAACTTTAGGTCATGGTCCTATTTACAGCAGTTTAATGATCATTATTTTATATTTCTGCTTTATGACAGCAATATTGGAATATTTGGCCTGTGTGCACTTCAAAGTTGGATGAACTGCCTCACTTCACTTTCAGGCTTTTCAATTATTAGATTATTATTAAAGAGTAGAATAAATGTGGCAAATGTGGAAATTCTTTTATTAACAGCAGTAACTATTAACACCCTTCTTGGTCTTAAGGCGAGTTTTAGAAATCTTTACAATGACAGATATTTACACATAAAGAACAAATGTAAACTGACAATGTATGACCAAATACAAGAGGACCATCCAGGTGTCACTTGTGCACATGGAGTGAGCACACCTGCCATGTAAGCCTCTACAATCATGCAATCCAGAGCTACCTTGGCACAAGAAGGAAATGCTGTGCATTTTTAGTTTCAGATATGTTACTCAGGATTTTCTCCACATAGTGGTTGACAAGTACCACTTCTCATGTCAGGAATTACTAGTCACTCCCTAACATTTTAATCTTTGACAAATTAAGAAACAAAGGTTAGCTTATAATTTTTATTTGTTTTTAATAAAAACATAATCCAAGGGAGTCTGCTGTGTGCCCTGTCTACAAGGCACACCTAACAATTCATACCCTGGGCCCACACTAGGCACGAGGTTTTGGTTCTTCTACTGGAGAACTCTGGATGATGCTGTTATTCTCAATGCACTGACTGGATACTAAATGCAAGGCTCTATCATTATCCTCCGCACCTGTACTCCTGCTCAACTGGTCTTACTCCATGACACCACTGCCTTGTCAGACTTTGCAGGGTTTAAATTCTGCCTTTGATTTTGGCCTCCCACTGCATGGTGCCTTGATCCAAGGTCATGGCTTGTCTTCCCATTTCATTGCCCCTTCTCTATTGGTCTTTTGGAATCAGGCTCCATCTTCAATGTGTTCTTTCAACAAGACTTATGAAATATTTTCCTAAAGTTCTTATGACTTTGAAGTGCATTATCAAGAAAATTCTTTCTTTAAAGATTTTGTATATTTTGCTATACTTTTTTCCAGCATGACGATTGCAATAGAAACACCAGGAGCCAGCATACTTATTATCCTCCTTTATAAATGCAAAGGCAAAAACAGCCAAAACCGGATAAAAACTTCCAAACACTTCACCAGAGAAATCCAAATGGCCAATATGCACATGAAAGTGTGCTCAGCCCTATTAGTATTACAGATATGCAAATGGAAGCAAAAAAAAAAAAAAAACCACAGATCCAGACCTACCAACTGCCTACAATGTAACAGTCCAGAGATAAATGAGTTTCAAAGGGAGAAAAATTTATCAACTGAGCAGTGAGAGCAAATAAAGATAAGTTTGCACAAAAAATGTAAAGACATTCTCATGGCTGCACTATTTTCATCACCAATTTATAAGCCTTTTGAAGGTCATGATTATTTTGCACTCTAAGTAACCATGCAGAATTGCAGCACAGCAGGACCCCATTAGAATCAAATGATGGCTAATCATGAGAATGCTCTGAAACACCTCAAACTATAGTGTTATGGAAGATGCAGCCCTTCAGAGGCTCTTTCAAGATGTACATATGCAAAATAAAGTCATTTATATTTTGACTAGCATACACAAAAGCACATTCAATCAGTCTACATTTTCTGGTGGAAATAGGTATATAAACAATTTTTTGAAACCCTAATGCTGCAAAATGACTCTATATAATATACTTGTTTAATAATTTTGGGGTATAAAGGCACTGCATTTGGGGAAAATGTTTCTGTATAAGACTAGGTATAAGCTTTTAAAGAGCAATTATGGAGAAAAGTGGTTGAAGAAATAGTTATTAAGTGAGGGGAGTCTGAAGTACAAACTATATGATAAATATAGAATGGCATCAGCCGGCCAAGTTGAAGATAAGCAGAATCACTTGGAGATTCCATTTGGAAACACTTCCAGACAAGTGTACATGCTGGCCACAGTGCTGGATAAAAGACTGGGGATCATGTGAAAGCAATAGCTATTCTAAAATCTAATTTGAAATTTCGTCTTTACTTTTCAACAGTCAATGATTTGCCCAGATGTAAGGTCCATTTTACTTGCCTGTGCTTTTTAATCATTTTCATGAATCTGAGTAGAGATGACTTGTGATGGTTGGGCACAATCTACAACCTGAATTCCTTCAAACAACTCCTTTGGGACCTTTATTTTAGGACCTTGGTCTCTCCTCTTTGCTCTCATACTCTGTCTCATAGTACCTTGAGCTTTCAGTGTAGCTTCACTGCACTTCTCTGCCTCCCAGCTCCCTACATCCATCTCTGCTGTGTTCAGCCTTCTGTTGAAACCACCTGATTCTAAACTTTTCAATTCTAGAATTTAATTCTTTTAAGATTATGATTTCACTTTAAATTCTCCATATTTTCCTATATTTTTGCATCAATTCCCTTTTTAACTTATTGCTCTTGTCTGAAAGTTATCTGATAATACAATTATATAAAGCCTTTGGGTCTATTTCTCATCTATTTTTCTCAAATTTTTGTTCATTGCTCTTTTTTGAGTAGGCTCGAGAATTTTTTACTGTGACTGAGAAATGGCTGAGGCTCTAGATGATGTGATATGTCTCCACAGGGATTACTGCTATGTAGTCTTTCTCCAAAGGGAGTATTTCTGTCTTTTTGAAAACAAAACACCCCCTAAAAAACAGCTTTGAGATATAACTGGCATACACAGTAAAATGAACATGTTTTCAACAAATAGATGGAAATGTCTTAGCATCTGTCTATGCCAAGGAAGCTCATTACAATAAAGATAATGGCCATATCCATCCCAAATGTTTTCTGTGACTATCTCTAATCCTTCTTCTCTCTTCTCTCTGCACCAGACCCCCATTTTGTTTGTTTGGAATCAAACAATGGCTCCCAGCAACCACTATTCTCTGACACTATAGCATTTGCCTATTCTAAAAGTTGATATAAATGGGAGAGATGAGTTTTGGTATTGCTACTTATATGCCACATAACTCTTCTACTGATTCTTCAATGTTACTAGGTGTGTACTGATAATAAATTCAGTACTTTGTTATTTGGATAGATCATAATTTATAAATCTAGTTATGTGTAGATGGACATTTGGAATGTTTCCAGTATTTTAGCTATTAACAGGTAATCCCTGCAAATATTCATGCATGGAATATTTGTTGCATAAACATGTGCTTTCATTAGTCTTGGTGAATGCCTGATAGTGGAATGCTTGTTAGTATATATTTAATAAGCTTTTGGGTTGATTACTGAAAATTGTTCAAGATAGTTGTACCATTTTACATTCCTACACACAAGATGTGAAAGATGTTCCCATCCCTGCTAACATTCACTATGATCCATCACACTGAGTGATGACTCATTGTGGTTTTAGTTTGCATTCCCCAGTAAATAATGAGTTGTGTGTGTATCCATGTACTTATGTCCTAGCCGCATATTTTCTTTTGAGAAATGGATGTTTAAATATTTTACCATTTTTAATTATGCTGCTTGTTTTTGTGGTACTACATTTCAAGAATTTTTACATAATTGTATATATGAGATATGATTTACAAGTGATTTCTCTTGGCTTGTGGCTTGTCTTTCTGTTCTCTTACCAGTACATGGTGAACTCTTAGAATTTTGTGTTGACTTAGACCCCATTTTTGATGCAGGCTGGACTTTCATTCATTCCAGAAGCTCAGCCACCTTGAATACAGGATACAATTCAAAACTTCTCTTAGTTCCTCAAAGTAGTTGGTCCAGGATCTCCTTTCTACAACAACCAACCTCCTGGTGTGTGCGTCCCTGTGGGACAGCTGGATACAATTTACTTGATTGGCCCCACTGACACCCACAAGTTAGATGAACTGAACTGCCCAAGACATGCCACAGTGACTCTTCTCAGCCACAACATGGCTCTGCAAAACCTATGTCTGCTTGCTCTAAACTCTCTAATCATAACTCCCTGAGGAAAGCCTGCATAGATCATAACTCTGGATCTCAAAAAAGGCTTTGGCCCACTGGTCCCTTGTTCATCCTCTCTCCCTTACACTGCTCTTCAATTGCTGGTTGGAAACACATGCCCTGGAAAGCTGCCCCTTCCTAGTGGTCCTGCAAGTTGTGCTGCCCTCTGTTCTAAAGATCTTTGTCTCACCTGCTTTGTTGTGTTGCCTCCTATGTCTCAACTGACCCTACACCCAATCCCTCCTACATGATCAAAGATCTCCCAGAGAGGGGTTATCTAGGTAGGAATAACCTGGACAAGAGTCAGATGAGTCACAAGGATATCTACCAGTATAAACAAGCTTCCAGTCACAGGTCGAACATTTAGTCACAGGACCATCCAATCACATGATAAGGAAGGATCAACCATAACTGTAACACTCCCTTCCACCCTCTTGGATCTGGAGTTCATGTCAATCCCCAGAAGGACTCAAGCCCCCATCAGAAGAATCTGACACCTATTTTCTGAAAAGCAGGAGTCACTAAGATTGACAAAGCCCAATTTACAAATCTGCATGTTTTATGGATGCATTTAAGGTTATAACAAAGAAAACATTGCCTAAACTAAGAGCATAGGGTTTTTTTTTAAGTCTTATGTTTTCTTCTAGAAGTTGTACAGTTTTAAGGTAGGTGGGTCTTTTTGCTGCTGTTGTTGTTTTTTGATAGTGTGTTACTAGGCTGGCCTCTAACTCACGAACCTCCAGCCTTAGCCTCCTAAATACGAGGATTACAGATGTGTACCACCATGCCTAGTTTTCTATTTTTGAATTTTAGAATTATATTTCTGACCAGCTTCCATTTCTATATATGATATGCATCAAAGATGAGGTTTTTAAAACCTAGATGTAATTTTCTAAACTAATTTATTGAAAAACTAGGCCTTTCCCTTAGCACTTGTTGAAAAATGAATGAACATATACGTGAAGATTGATTTTTGGACTGAGGAGTTCCACTGATCTTCCCTTCCATCTTAAAATCCAACACCATACTGTTTTGGCTGATGTAGCTTAAGTCACAAACTCAAGCGAGGTTGATGTCAAATTTCTACAAAAGTCTCTGGAATTCTGATAGGGACTCCATGAATTCCATAGGTCAGTTTGGGAAGAATTAAAATCTTAACATGAACAAAGCATAACTCTCAATTTACTACTATCTTTAATAATTTAATAATTTCCCTCAGCAATATAATTTTCAGTGTTCAAGTGCTACACATCTTTTGTCCCACATTCTGTGAGTATTGCCATTTCCAAACATTTTAAAATACTTTTCAATTATTTATTGCTAGGCTAGAGAATGACAACTGATTTTTTTTATTGTCCATAATGAGTTACATTATTTAGTGGGCAAACAGTGAGTTGTTATCCCCAGTTCCCCAATGCCCCTCTTCCCCATCCCCAATCAGCTGGATATCCTCTTCCGTGGGCCGTCTGGATCAGTCCTTGGGGCAGGGAATCATGGATAGCCTAGTATTCAGCCCGGTTCTCCTGGCCCTAGTATGTTGTTACTCAGGGGCATCATGCCTCAGGATATTCTCCCCCACCACGGCTCTCACAATCTTTCCGCCCCCTCTTCCGCTCAGTTCCCTGAGTCATGGTGGGTGTGACAACTGATTTTTGTAGGGTAATCTTGTGTCTTAGTTGGAGTAGCTTTGTGTTGATTCTGCAGGATATCCTAGAGAGACAACATACTGACTGAGCATAATGCTAGGTTTGCTTCCTTTCCAATTTCAATGCTCTTATTTCTTCATTGCCTTATTGAACTTTCTAGCACCTCCAGAAAAAAAAATACAGAGTAGAAGAGGTAGGAGCAGGTTTATTGGTCTTAGTCCTGATTTTAGGGGGAAAGGGTCCAGTCTTTTACCATTAATTATGATGCTAGCTGTCTATTTTTTATGTATGTAATTCATCTGAGAAAGGTTTCCTTCTATTACTAGTTTCCTGAAAGTTATTATCTGCAACAAATTGTGAAGAACAGGATAATACTGTTTTTCCTTTTCAGTTTGTAAATATGGTGAATTATATTAATTAATTTTGGAATATAAATAGAATACTTTGCATTCCTGGGATAAAGTCCAATCATTTTTTCTATATTTTGAATTGTATTTGCTAAAACCTTGTTAGACTGTTTTCGTGTATATTCATGAGGAATATTTTAATAGTTTTTTTTCTTCCAATATTTTTGGCTTTGTTATTAGAATTTTTCTGGCCCCACAGAATGATTTAGAAACTACTAGCTCTTTTCAATTTTCTGGAAAAATTTATGGAACAGTGGACTTGTTTCTTTAAATAATTCTTTAACTGTTTAGCAAAACTTGCTAGTAAAGCCATTTGGGCCTAGAGTTTTGTCTCTGGGTAAAGGAAGAGGTTCACAATATAAGCATGATTTAAAGTGTACATTTCATCAAAGTTACTGAATGTATTAATAAAGGTTTCTCAAGCATATGTTTCTGGTATCTGTAAATACCTTCATCACTGCCTACATTTTTTTCTCCTCTTCTATTTTCCTATATATGATTAGAGGTTAGTTTTCCTTATTTCAATGAACTTTCATATTCATCAATTTGCTCTATTTTATTTTGTAATTTGTATCTGTGATATTGTGAAATCTAGTTTTCTGGCATACAATTCCTAAAGTCCTTAGAATCTCTTTACACTAGTGAATTGGCTTGTGACTTAGAAGCACTGAGCATCCTCAGGACAGGGGTGGTCATGAAGACTTCAAAGGCAGAATTAGAGGGTTGAGACTTTTAGCCCCTCCTACCAATCTCCAGGGAGGGAAGAGAGGATGAACGGATTGTGTTATCACCAATAGTCAATGATTTAATCATCAATCATGCCTGAATAAGGAAGCTTCCTTTAAAAAACAGGTAAGTGGGGCTACAGATGGCTCAGCAGTTAAAGAAGGCACTTGCTTGCAAAACCTGCTGGTCCAAGTTCAATTCCCCAGTACCCATGTAAAAAGTCAGGTTACAAAGTGGCACATGCATCTGGAGTTCGTTTACAGTGGCAAGAGGCCATGGAAAGCCCATATTCACTTCTCGCTCCACAAATTAAAAAAATTTTAAATAAGTGAATAAATAATAACAACAATAAACTGGGACTAAGGAGCTCTGGATTGCTGAATACAAGGAAAGGAAATCCTGGGGCAATTAATTCTAGTGTTCCTGGAGGATGTGCCCAGGAAGGGCATGGAAGTTCTGTACCCTTTCACACATGACTTGCCCTATGCATATCTTCATTTACAGCTTTTGTAATACCCTTAGTACCAAATCAGTAACTGTAAATAAAGATTTTCTGAGTTTTGAGCTTCTCTAAGCCAAGAAGGGAATCTTTCAAACTTTAGTGTATAGCCAGTCATCATAAACACAGGTGGCAATCTTAGGCTTAGGAATGGCTAGGGAGTAAGAGCAGTCTTGTGGTGCTGAGCTCTTTAGTTTGGGGATCTGATGTTATTTCCATGCAGACATGGAGGACATTCAGCTGGTATCCACCACCGAAAGTCTGCTTGGTTGGTGCCTGGAAGCCCACACACATGAGGTCTTAAAAGCTTCTTGTTATGAGAGCATAGGGGCAAAAAAAAAAAAATTTTCCCCTCTATTCAGCATTTTGTTGATTTCTGTTTTTATTAACTTCATCTACCTGATTTTCCTTGTCTCAATTTGATATTCTTTTTCTGGTACCTTAATGTTAGAAACTGAAATCATTAATTTAGACATTTATTAATATAGGCATTTTATGCTATGAATTTTCCTTTAGGCATTGCTTTAGATGAAACCTGAATATTCTGATATTCTATGTGCTTATTCTCAAAGCAGGGTTTTGACTTCCTTTTGATTCATGGGTTAGTCAGAAGTATACTACTTATTATGAGAGTATTTTTCAGGTATCTGTGATTTCTAATTTACTTCCATCCTTGTTAGAGAACATTCTTGGTATGATCTGAAATCCTTTAAATTCATCTTATTATCCAATGTAAGTTCTATTATAATAAATGCTCCACATACCTCTAACATATATGAACCAGCTGAAACTTAACTCCCTTCCCAAACATCATCCAGCCCAGTGCTTTATTTCTACGGAACTAGTCCTGGCCAGAGGTTCAAAGAGAAAAGAATTCAGGAACCCCTGTGAAACAGCACATGGTAATATCTATGAAAAGACTAATCCTATAGCTTTCTGCTCCTTCATCCTGTCACAACTCCTGGAGACAGAGGTAAGGTGAATTTGCCCACAGTTTTTAGGATATGGATGGAGGAAATGGACAGAGCAGAAATATACAGGGAAAATTATATCTCAGTATATTAGCTCATGTTATTAGAAGACTATGGAAATAAGGTCATTTTGGACTGCAAGAAGACTTAGTTGTACAATATCTAAACTCTGCACTTGTTTTGATTTAACAAATATCTGGAAACTAATGTTGACCTTAAAAGTGAAACCTATTCCTTAGATTAAGTAGTTTAAAATTACTACAAAACCTTTAAAAACCACACAATTTAAAAAAAGGGGGGGGGAACTGGGCATAGTGGTGCATGCATTTAATCCTAGCACTTGGGGCAGAGGTAGGAGGATCATTTGAGTTCAAGGCCAGCCTGGGACTACATAGTGGACTCCAGGTAAGCCTGGACTGCAGTGCCGACCTACCTTAAAAAAAGAAACAAAAATGAAGAGGGGGAAGGGGAAAAGGGAAGGGTAGGGAGGGGAGAGGAGAGGAGAGGAGAAGAAAGGAGAGGAGAGAAAAAAGGAAAGGAAATCCTGCGGCAATTAATTCTAGTGTTCAATCTTTTAGCAAGTACACTTACTTGATAAATTAAATGAGTTTATCTTCTGCATTAATCTATTATCTTATATTTTCCTCAAATATATAATCAAATTTAAATTCAGCTAAAATTCATTTCCCAAGGCTGGAGAGACAGCTCAGTGGGTTTAAGGCATTTGTTTGCAAAGCCTGATGGCCCTGGAGTTTGATTCCCCAGTATTTATATAAAGCCAGATGCACAAAGTGATGCATCCATCTGGATGGAGTTCATCTGCAGTGGGAGGAGGCACTGGTGCACCCATACTGTCTCTATATCTGCCTCTTTCTCTCTGCCTTCTTCTATCTCTCCAAAAAAATAATTAAAAAATCATTTTCCAAGGAACATTGTGATTTTAATTGAATTTTGAAATCTAAAAATATGTGATATAATGTATGGCCCAATAACTGAATAGGAACCTGGAAAGTCATTTGTTCAACCTACAGCTTGACTGGGAACCCATTACTTCTGACAACAGGCAATGATGTGGCCCTTGCATGTCTCAGATGGCAAAGCTTGCTTCATACTCTTTGTGGTCCATGGCTAAAACCTTAAGTTTAAACCTTCTCATCCCAAGCCTGCTCTGCATCTTCTGTTTCTACTCCAGAAGGCTGTGCACTGTCCCAGGGAAATGTCTATGTGAGGCAATCTAGCTGGTTCTGCAATGGGTCTCTCCTCTCCTCCCCTCCTGACCACCTCCCTTTCTACAGTGTGTGGGCCACATGCTGACTTCTGGGAGCTCAACAAAGATATTCTAAAGACCTGCTGATTGGGCTTCTCCAAGTTCCTCCTGCGGGTATGACTGAAGTGGATGGACACTTCACTAACAATGGCTGTTAGCACATCCAAATCCTTCCTAAGACATTCTTGGACCCTTGTCTGAGATATACTGAAAATGCTCTAAGTTTACATTTACTTTTTAGTCACCTGCCACATGGTAATTAGTATTAATTTAAAACATTAAACTGCTAATTAATATTAACTTTTAAATATTAAACTGATAATTAATATTTATTTTTTAAAATAAGTCTTCACTGAAATCCCATCATGGCACTTCACAAAAAGGTGTAAGGAATTAATGAGCATGGGTCCCTGTGTGGAATATTAGTATTACTGTCCTAACCTCAATGAAAAGTTTAATGTTACAAATTTGCTCCTGGCTCAAAGCAGACCCCTGACTAAGCACATTGTAGGACAAGCTCTCCCAGTCAGGAAGACAGACCTAGTGACATCCTAGTGCAGGGAGGCTGGTAGACCGAGCACATCTCCAAATGTCCACTGAATTGAACAAAGACATCACCTGGCTCTCTACAAACTCTAACACAATGTGTGGATGGTGGGAGTCTTGAAGTCCCTGTCTAGCACTCCCTGAAAGGTACATGCCATGAGGTGATGGGCAAGAGAGATGCTAGAATGGAGCTGCATGGAGAGCAGAGGATGCTGGCCCCAGCCAAACAAGGTTCATATAGGTGTCAAAGTCACATAGCCTCCTCACAACAGCCCTGGCCTGCTATCCCTGGCCTGGTATAGGGCACAGCCCAACTGAAAGCCAAAAGCATGATAAAAGAAATCTTAAAAAAATCCCAAGTGCCTATCCAAAAATATCCACACACAATGAGACAAAGGTAAGATTGAGATTGACTTTCTTTCATGGAGAAACAAACAGAAATAACAGAAGACATGAGTACATCCCACAACATAGAGCAAATCATAAAAATGTAGCAGGAAGTAGAACATATGCTCAGAAATATATGCAAAAGCAAACAAGCTGATTTTAGTCAACAGTCTACAGTGTGCTTCAGAAAACTCAATGAAACAGAGTAAAAAGCATACACAATTGTAGTCTTAAAAGGACACAAAACAGCTCTAGCAGTCAAGTCTAGATGAGGTGCAAACCCTCCTCACAGTCACAAGATGAAATAACCATCAACTTCGTCTACTTAATCTTTATTTGCTTAATCACTTTATACCTTCTTTATGCTCTCCCCCACACCGTTTCTCTTTTTCTGTCTTAACATACCACCTTCTACCACACTCTCTGTCCTGCTTCTTCTGATAAGTGTGTAGACTTTCCTGCCTTTCCATCTCAGTTTACTATTCTATACTCATGTACATACCTTCTTTCCCCTCTCTTTCATTCTCTCTCCACCTGATCTCCCACAAACATATGTGGTCTGAAAGCTTGATCCCCACCTGATGACAGTTTTGGAATTGGAACCTTGATGGAGGTGTGTTGTTGAGGGCAGGTTTATGGAGTGTTATGGCTTGATCCAGGTGTCCGCCACAAACAAATGAATGTGTTCTGATAGACTGATCCACAGCTGATGGCAGTTTGGGTTTTACAACCTTGCTGGAGCTGTGTTGTTGGGGGCGGGCTTATAGGGTTATAAACCAGCTTCCCCTTGCCAGTGTTTGACACACCTTCCTGCCATTGTTTGCGGTGCTGTGGAGGAGGTGATGTCCACCCTTCTGCTCATGCCATCATTTTCCCTGTCAGGATGGAGTCTTCCCTCGAGTCCATAAGCCAAATAAACCCATTCCTCCACAAGCCGCTTTTGCTTGGGTTCTTTCTGTGCAGCAACTAAAAAGGTGACTGCAACATGGAGGTTATAGCCAGCTTCCCCTTGCCAGTGTCTGTCACACTCTCCTGCTGCTGTTTGCAGTGGTGTAGCAGAGGTGATGTCCACTCTCTCTGCTCATGCAATCATGTTCCCTGCCATCAGGGAGCTTCCCCTTGAATCTGTAAGCTAAATTAAACCCATTCCTCCATAAGCAGCTTTTTGTTGAGTTCTTCTCCACGTAGCAATGGAGAAAGCTGATTATAAGAGGCCATGAAGAAGGTCTATAAAACTATTAATTTCTCTAACCTTAGACTAACACCTGGTATTTGGCCCATAATGGCTATAAAGAGCACAATGGAAATTTCCTCCTTTTCAATGACTAAGGGGAAGCAGCTGCAAGCCAGAGGATATCTGGTCAGAAGGAAACATAACAGGAATTTCCTCTGATTCAGTAACTAAAAAGAAACAGCTACAATCAGAGAATGTTTGAGGGAAACAGAATAGGAATCTCCTATGATTCAGTAACTAAAAAGAAACAGTTATAATCAGAGGATGCTTGACAGAAGACACAAAGATCAGGCCTTCTGGCTATCTTATCAGGGATACACATACAAATCACTCCAAAGCACATCAACCTCATGATGTAATTCCAATCCCCCCCCCGCCCCATCTTGTGGTCTCATGCTTTAAAAGGAGCCTTCAAGTTTCATTCAGGGTCTCCTTCTTGCTAGAAGGTGGACCCCTGCATGCTGGTTTGCTGTCTCGAGAAATAAACACTTTGGCTTTTGCACACGTGAGTGGTGGTCTTCATTGAGACGATTTGTGGACCCTAACAACTACAACAGTTTTGGTACCAGAAAGTGGGCTCTTTCATTGCTGCTAAAATCTTGATTCTGTGGCTTTGGCCTTTTACAACTGATATGCAGGAGGAATGCAGACAAATTTGAAACCTCGGCCTAAGAGATGCCTGACAGTGCTTTAAGTACACAGCTTGATTGACTATTCTGGTCATAGTTGAAAGACCTGAATGCAATAATAACTATGGACTGTGAGGTTTGGCTTATGAGGTTGAGAAAGAACTGTCGGGACTGGTCTGGAAGCAATGAGAGGCTTGCTGCATTCTGCCTGCCTGTGTCAGGGTTGCTTTACGTAGAAATGAACTGGTGTGAGCAGATGGAGATGGCACAGAAAGAAATGAGATCTTTGGGCTGAAAATGCTACCTGTGCAGCTGCAATTATTTGAGAGATTACAACCATTTGGGTTGGGTCAGGTGATCTTCATTAGGACAGCAGGAAAAATGCGGACTCTTTTGAAGTAAGGGGCCTGAATGTTGAAGTTTTCATGCTCTTCAAAGTTGGCTTTGTTTCTCCCTGGATTAACAAGTTGGTAGCTCACCTGGTACTATGGAAATAAATACAGAAAGAGAGGGTCATCAGATTTGCAACACAGTTTTGTTTTTTGGAAATGGTCATGGACATTGTGAAGCAGGCTTGTTGGATTACCTGTGTAGAAGTCCAATAGAGCCATGAGGATGAACCATGGGTGTGGTAGTTTGACTTAATGTCCTCTAATAGACTAAAAAATATATAAAAGATTTGTCTCCAGCTGCCTGGCTGGAGGATGTATCACCTAGGCCGGATTTTGGTGATTCTGAGGTGGATGTAAAATTCCAGCTATCCATATGCAAAAGGAGCTGAAGTCTGGCAGTCCTGCTATTGTTTTAGTTAGGGACTGTGTGCTTGCTTGATCATGACATAACAAAGTGTAAGTCCTCTTCACAACATAAAAAACCAGGATTGTATCCTGAATGCAATGCTAGGCAGTAATGGCTCTGCTGATTTCACTGTGTAACTGAAACAGCCACAGAAAGTCACTGTGTGTAAAGACAGAGTCAAGTACAACACAATCTTCCAGAAGTGAGACTCTCATCAAATGTCTGTGGTCAGAATATGGGGAGGCTTGTAGTCATAATGCAGGACTTTAGCAACAGGGGGTCACATGTGGTTAAGAGCATGGCTGGCCTCTACTGGGGCTCGAATAGGCCACAGCCATGGGAAACAGAACCCCATGGCCCAAAGGTTGTCCCCAACAAAGGGTGGGAAGGAAGTCATATGATGGGGTACTAACATGCTGTGGAGCATGAAAGCAGTCTCTCTCTCTCTCTCTCTCTCTCCTCTCTCTCTCTCTCTCTCTCTCTCTCTCTCTCTCTCTCTCTCTCTCTCTCTCTCTCTCTCTCTCTCTCCCTCTGAGTCTGTGTGTGTTTAACAGATGATTTCTGAGACCTGCTATAGAATGGAGATGAACCTTGAAAGCACCCACTCAGTGAATGAAACCAGCACTAAGGCCATAGGATATGATTCTATATATATGAACTGTCCACAACAGGCAGAGCAGCAAAGACAGAAGGTATAGATGGTTGGCATCAGGAACTATGGAAGGGTCAGGAACAGGGTTTTATTTTGGGGTGGTGAAATCTGGAACTAGACAGATGTGGGAGTTGTACAACACCACAAATGTACTTGATGTAACTAAATAGAGCACTTTAAAATGGTGATTTTATGTCCTGTGAGTTACTTCTCAGTAAACAGGGGTATAAAAAAGGTGACCACCTCATGGACCTGTTGTTAGGAGTAAAAGAATATTATAGGGGTGTATAAATTTGCATGTGTGTGAGAGAAAGAGAGGAAGGGAGGGAAGGAGAAGAGCTAGCAAACAGGTAGATACTAGCCCATGTTAATTCTTACAAGTGCCCGATACATAGTAATCATACTCTTCTGGATTTGCTGCTGTTGTTAATTATAGTTGGCCTTTCCATTTGGTTTAAAAAAATTTTAAAAGAGCCATCTCTAAATAACCCACAAGTTAATTATCCATGAGACCCAAAGAGGGACAGGGGATAATCTGACATTCTCAGGCTACAAAGAGCCCTGGTAATAGGCAACTAGCCTCTTCCACCCAGCTTGTCAATGGCCAGCAAGTGACTGGACAGTATCACTTACTCTTCATGGGTTGTGCATGCTGCTCTCCTGAATGTGTAGCCATGACATGCATAAAGGATATTTTTATCTGTTCATGTCATAACAAAATGCTTAACCACATGACTTAAACAACAGGTATTTGTTTCTGACAAGCCACAAGGCTGAAAGTGTGAGACCAGAGCACCAGCATGACCCTGATCAGGTGAGGGCCCAATTCCCAGTTTGTCCTCTCCATGTGCCTGGAACATGTACCATGCCCTTTGCTTTCCCCTAAGGGGCACCACAGCTTATCAGTGGCTGCACTCTGCACTTTTACTCAGTACCACATCATTCTACAAGACGGTCCCCAATGCATGTGGACCCAGCTCTTTGTTGCTGTGCATGCATGCTCCCTCTGAGCATGGACCCAGTGCCCACCCAATCTGTGGCTCAGATCCATGGCCTATCCTGGGCCTCAAACACCAACCCTACCTGCCAATTCCATATCTCCATATCTCTGGGAGCCACTATCCCAGTCAACAGGAATTCCCCACACTTCTTCCCTCCAGGAGTGCAAGAGTCTCTGGCACAATTCTACTGGATCCCAGGAAGCCACATCTGTCTTCATACTTGTAATTATCACTTAGCAAGCATACAGAACAATGACACCACTCTTTCCCCTGCCAGAATGTGACAAACAGAAAACATCGTAAAGCTATTTTTGACATTCTATGATTTTGTTTACATTAAAAGCACTGAAACACCCTTGAGTGAGCTGGCGCTGGTCCCTCAGTTAGCTCCTAATCACAGCTGCCTGCCTCTCCCCTCTGCAGGTGGCCTGCCCCAGATGGGTATGGGATAGAGTTCTGTGGGAGAGGTGAAGTTACTAAAACAGTAGCAATAAACAAAATAAATAAATAAATAAAACAGTAGAAATGGTCAAAGCCACAGCACCTCGCACAGAGGTGGTAAGTAGATGGTGAATATGTTTGGGCTGGTAAGTATTACCAGTACTTAAAACAGTATTAAAACAGTAGTCTTAATGAAAGAAAAGGGACCTAGTATAAGCTTCACACCTCCTAATGAAGCTATGTTTTCTTCAGTTATGTCAGAAATAAAGGCCTAGCTAGGCCAAATACACTATTACCAGAAGCTAAAGTAATTGTTTAATGTAGATGAAATTAAGTCTACCAACTAGTAAGCAAATTCTGAGCAAGATGGACTAGAGACCAGGCAAAACCTTCCTATAGCCACAACACCAGGGAGTGTCTTGTAGGTGCCATGGAGAAAACAAGGTGGCTGTGTTGCACAAGTTTGCCCTGTGTGTGATGCTGGCCACCACAGCAGCTCACATCCAGTACCAACCCTGGCCAGATAACTGACTAACTGTAGAGTCATAAAGTTACAGAGTGCTATCCTGGGCCCTCACCTCCCTTTCAGGAATCCTTTTCTGGGAATGTTTCTCCTTTCTTTTTCCTCGCCCATAAATTCTGTGCAGGTCATTTTGTCTTCAACTCGTTTTTTGAATAATAAAATTGGAAGGATAAAATAACAAAACCCGCCTAAATGCAGCCTCTTTCACAGCACTTCCACATGCATCACAGTGTGAGGGCTGAAGTCTCTGTTCTCATCAGAACCTGTGCCCCAGGGGAAAAGCGTTTTACCCCAGTGCCTGAGAAAACTGACAAAATAAGCTCAGTTCTGCAGGATTGCCTGTGCTTGTGGTGGAGCATGTATGTGTCCAGTAGAGGGCGTCCTAGGAACCTGCTGTAGATGTAGGCCTACAGAACTTCTAAGAGGTATGTGACAGTTCACTGATGAGTATACAAACGCTAAAGAAGTTAAATGTACACTGTCTTTTTACATAACCTAGGAAAAACCTGTCAAAAAGTCATTGAAATAAGTTATGAGCCAGAAAATCCTACTCCTAATTAAAAAAAAAAAAACAGCTTCCTGTCAGCAGTCAGTCATGTAGTGCCTGAACCAGCTTTACACACCAAGCTTAAACTTAACTGTGTGTATCTGTTTGTCTCTCGAAGACCAAGAGGCCACCTAGGATGACTGCTATACACAATCTAGATTGGGTGAATACCCAGGATGAAGTCTGTACAAGGACGGAATCACCTAAAGACACATTTTTTCTAAATGTAATCTCATCATTGAGTGTCATGATATTGTCAAGGAAGGAAGCAGATGGGTGAAAGCTACAGAGACAATTATAGAGAAAAGTAGAATTACAAAGTACAAGTTTGTATCATTGATGACAGAAGTTCCATGCAAAAATCAAATAGAGAGAAACCAGATACAACCTGTGGGCAGGAGCAAGGAAATCTGCTGAAACAACCAAGGCTGATGGAGTATAGCCAGTCCTCTGGCCCCTTCCCAAATGGGCAATGGTATCTGTCCACACTCACTGTTAAAGGAAACAATTCTCTCATAGAACTTTTCAAAGCAGTTAGCCCCTTCATATTTGAAGTATTTTTATATATGTTATATAAATATATGATTTACTTAGCATTTTATGTTGTGTTTTCTAATTCCCCTCCAGGTACCGTGTGTATGTGTGTGTGTGTGTGTGTGTGTGCATGTGGTGTGGGAAGAGGAGTATGCATGTCTGTGTGAAGATGTGTGTGTCCTGTACACATGGATGTGGAGGTCAGAAGATGTTGGGTGCCCTCCTATACCACTCTTATTTCCCTGACAGTCTCTCACTGAACCTGAAGTTCCTAATATTTCAGTTAGACTGGCTGACCAGCGAGCCCCAGCCTTCTTCAGTGCATGGGTTACAGCATGTGCAGCTATGACCAGTTTTTCCATGGGTGCTGAGAATCCAACTCAAGTCCTCTGCTTGCACAGCAAGCACTCATACCTACTGAGCCCGTTGCCCCAGGCCTTTGGTATCTTTTGAATTTCTTTTCTTGCTTTTTTGAAATTTTCCTTTACTATTTTATATAATTTTTTTTCTTTTTATCCTGGCATTAACCATATGCATTTCTAACTGATGAAAGTCTAATGTCCTCACACTCTACCCAAGCAATCCTGGGGCCTAAACCTCCAGTGCCACCACTGGCTGGCCTGTGACCTGTGGGCATGTACTGATGTATAAATTGTGGCTGACCTAGAGGACACTTGCCAGGTGACTGGATATATATGCTCATGACTCTGCTTCTAACTCTTTAACCTCAGGCCTTCCATATGGGACAACATACCTCCCTCCTAAAATAGATTATTCAGAAATGCTTTTACTAAAGGCCTACAGATATCAAATTACCTCTGTTTTTGTCAATATTAAAATGTATTTGTTTCCTGTTTCTGAAAGGTGTATTCATGAAGAGATTGCAAGATGGATGACTTCCCCATTTCAGTGAGGAGCTGTCAGCTGGTTTCCCACCATCCTGTGACATGACTTAATGAAGCCCTTTCCTCTGCTAACGGTTTTACCATCACAAGTCAAGAAGCAAATTTCTTACTATTTCACCTGGTTTCTTTTGTAAGGGTTTTTCAAACTGTAAGTTAGTGACTTTCAGTCCTGAAAAACTGTCAACTATTATCTCTTCAAATATTACTTCTACTCCATTGTGTCTCTTGTCTTTCTGGAAAACCAGTGGATCCTGTGTTGTGACTTATAGAGTCCTTATTCCAGTCTGGTATCTTTTCCTTTGCATGCTCATCTCCTGGTCTCTGTGCTGTATCTTGGACACTCACAGTAGGCCACAGTAAGAAGCCACAAAAGGAATGTGAATGAAAGCCAGGCGTGATCCCACATACCTTTAATCCCAGCACTTGGGAGGCAGAGGTAGGAGGATATCTGAGTTCAAGGCCAACCTGAGACTATATAGTGAATTTCAGGTCAGCCCAGGCTAAAATGAGACCCTGGGGAGGAGGGAAGATGAATGAATATGAAAGGCAGCTAAAAAGTACAGTATATTCTGTAACTTATGTTTCTAAAGAAGAGCAAAACAATACTGGATGAGACCAAAAAAAAAAAAATGTTAGGCATCTAGTGGTAGGCATCCACTTCTATAACCCAAGCCCTTGGAAGGTAGAGGCAAGAAAGACCAAAAGTTCAAGGCCAGCCAGGGATACATGGTGAGTTCTAGGCCAGATTATGCAGGCTGCATACATAAGAAAACCCTGTCTCAAAAAAAGATGATGATGAAAAAAAAGAGAGATGGCTCAGCGGTTAAGACACTTGCCTCCAGTGCCTAAGGCCCTGGGTTCAATTCCCCAGTACCCACATAAGCCAGACCCACAAGGTAGTGGCCCTGGTATGCTCGTGCTCTCTCTCTCTCTCTCTCTCTCTCTCTCTCTCTCTCTCTCTCTCTCTCTCTCTCTCTGCTTGAAAATGAATAAATAAAATATAAAAAAAGAAAGTCCTCAAGACTCTGTTTTATTTTAAAAGATTTAAAAACAGAAAAAGAAAAAGAAAAGAGAAACAAACAGAAAAATATATTAAATGTTAACAGTGGCTGTTATGAAAGGACTATATCAAACAGAATCTTGCATCTAAACAAACACATTTCTGATAACCATTTAAGAAGTTAAATTTATAGTTTAGATTCTCCAATAAAGGAAACTGTAGGCCCAAGAAGCTATAATTGCAAATTCTAATAAGAAAAACATAACACCAACTCCTGAAAAGAAAAAAGAGATGTTTTTCAATTTGCTTTACAAATTAAAAACTATATTCACAGTAAAACTATATAAAACCATTTCAAGACAGAAATCTAGAAGTCAAAAATCCTCATGACTATAGATCAAAAATCTTATATAACACAATATAACCAAGTAGAATTTGACTCATTTACTGTTAATTCAACAACCAACAATCAACATGATTTACCATCTTATAGATTAAAAAGAAAAAACAAATGTTATTTCAATAAGCATTTAACAAATCTTTTGAGAAAATTGACAAAATTATAAATCACTTGACAAAATTCAACAAGCATTCATAATAAGAATTCTCTGAAAACTCCTTAATCTGATAAAAGGTATCTATGAAAAACCCACAGCTATCTATCATCAAACTCCATGTGAAAAACTGAGTAATTTACCCCAACAGCAATTACAAAACAGGGCTGGCCAGTCTCATCATGTCTAATCAACATCATACTGAACATATTGATAAGTTCACAAGGAAGGAAGGAAGGAAGGAAGGAAGGAAGGAAGGAAGGAAGG